>NAJQ01000606.1:0-18065 GCA_005059865.1 Friedmanniomyces simplex
ACATACGCCGACCGGCATATCCGACGCCTTCGACAAACAACTTCCGTAGCCACCTATGCTTCGGAGTTCCAAGGATACGCCGCCGATCTGGAATGGAATGATGCTGCGCTGAGGTCGCAATTTTACCTCGGTCTCAAGGATGCCGTCAAGGCTGAGCTATCTCGCGGGCGAGGAGCTACCAACATGACAGCAATGGTGAAATCCGCCAAGGAAATCGACGAGAGGCTGCAAGAGCTGAAGAGCGACCGGCTCATGTACGCCGACCCTGGAAGGGGGCGCAGTTTTGCGCGGAAGGACCATTATGGACCAGAACCCATGGAATTGGATGCCACGAGGAAGGACCCGGGGAGGTCAAGTGGCGGGAACCGGAAGGTTCGATGCTATAGGTGCCAACGCATGGGCCACATAGCGAAAGACTGCAACAAGGTCAGCCGGGACTCGGTCCAGAGGAACGAGTTCAACAGTATGGAAAAGGACACTTACGACGCGTGCGCCAACTTCCTAAGACAACCACCAAGGACGGACGCCAACCAGGCCGTCAGAACGCCGCCAGCAGGGCAGTGTTCGGAGTAGAAGCACCAGCGGGGTTCGTTAGGTCAGCGATCAGCCGATCTAACGTTTGGGGCGACAGCGGGTCGCCAGAGGAAGGTTCTGGCCAGGGAGGATCGGAGCTCGGGAACCAAGGATCCCAGGCGGGCCCAGCAAGGCCGAGAGGAGGCTCGCTCGGGTGCTGCAGAGAAGAGTCGGGGGGGATCAGGGAGGCAAGGTCGGCGTCCTCAACCGCGATGGCGTCACCCTCGCGTTTCTCGTGAAGTTCGATCTGGCGACGCAGACGAGCTTCCTTCGCAAATGCGGACATCAACTCTTCTTGCTTGCGCGCGATGTCCTGACGCGCTTGGTCCAACTCCTTTGACAAGCGATCCCTTGTGGATCGTAGGCGAGACCACTCGTTGTCGGTGACCCGAACGTCACATGTCGCGTTGCGACGAACGCACTCAGCGCAGCGACCGGAGCGTATGTGTATGCGACACACTCTGTTGTTGCGGGAACAAAAGGAGCAGGAGTTCACCATGATGGTGCCGTGTGCTTCGATTAATGACCAAAGCCGATGCCGACGAGCTGTGGAGGAATGAGGCATTTCGATGATGAAGAAGGGAGGGATCGGACCCAGATTATAAGCTCGGGACGAGCTAAGCTAGGAGGGGGATGGTGTTATGATCGTTTGTCATGTGACGGATCACTCGGATCATGTGACAGACCTTGACGTATGACTCTCGTCGGAACGCCTGAGTACCACGGGAAGGCGATCTGTCGATCGTCGCGATCATAGTTAGAGAGCGGAATAATCGGACGGAGCGGCCGTACGAGAGGCGTAGTTAAGAAGACAGTCCTTACGGGTAGTTAGGAGCTTCGTGCTCAACTTAGTTAACCAAGTTACACCCTTGATTAGATCGTCTAAACTACCCTTAACCTCTTAATTGGATATTCTTCGTAACGGACTATAAGGGACCGTAACATGTTATTAGTAACTAGTTGCAAAACACAAGATTAAACGAACCGTTCTTTGCACCGACAGCCCTTCCGCTATAGTTAGCTTAACTAGAAAACAGTTAATACAGTCAAATGCGAAACTAGTGTCTAAATCTACGACACTTTTCGTTGTAGGCCCTATATATAGGAGCTACCGTTGCCCTAGCGCTAGAGCTAGAGCGTACAAGGCGAATCCTCTAGTAAGCGAGCCTCTCTACGCTTCTAGAACGCAGACTAATAGAGAGCGCGCGTAGTATAGGGTAGTCGAGGCCTATAAAGAGTAGTCCGTTAAGAGTAGCTACTAGCATAAACTATAACTTTGATTTTAGTGCACCTAATGCTCGCTTATTCTAGCGACCTATTCGAAAGTATTCTAAGGCTTGCTTATATAGAGGTTGTAACAAGGCTAGAAAGCGAGCTCTAGAATATGTTTAATGCCCGAATTGAAGATATCGAGCTAAAGCAATATATTTCTTTCCGTTTCTCTAAGAAGGGATGTGTTTTATTCTTCTTACTACTCTTTAGAGTAGGTACTTAGAAGAGGCTAGTCTGTCTATGTAGCATAGCTTAGTTAGCTAGAAAAGAGACCTAAGAGTATATATAGCACAACAATTAGGACCTTTATCTTTATAGTTTAATATGATTAGCTTACGTTATCGTCCTCGTAGAGTTATTAATAGCGATCTATAGGTGGACTTAAAGAAGCTCTTATTAGGAGTATAACTTGATCTAGGGTTATAGCAGTAAACAACAAACCTAAGCTACTAGATTAGCTATAGATCAAGGACTACTCGTTAATTTATAAGCAAGATTAGCAAGTTCGCCGACTTGCCTAGTACTGAAACCTTTAGTTATGCTAGTTATTGTCGCTATCGCTATCTACTAGCTGCTTACGATTGCGAAGTTTCTTCTAATCCTCCTAGATTAACTGTTCGAAATCCTTAAGGACCTCTATATTAAGTTTCTCGTTAACGTAGATTTTTGTGCCTCTTTAAGTGCTTCCTTAGCTTCTTTCAGGAAATATAGGCATTTGTTCTCCTATAGCTTATCCTCCTTATTAGCGCTACTAAGTGCGAGATATGCCTTTATCTTATAGTTCCTTTAGGAAGCTACGGAGAGTCCTAGATACATCTCCTATAATGTTAATGCTAGCTATTGCCTGCGCCTTGCTTATTAGCGCATATGTCTTTAGATTAGGCAGGAATACCTGCCTCCTAGAACTTTAACTCGTAGCCGTTCCGCGCATCCTAAACACTTAGCTGCGAATCTTACTAGATTTAGTCCTATATAGAGGAAAACAACATCTTTGTAAAGTTAAGAGTCTCGATAAACGTATGCGTAGTGCTGTTCGCGGCATAATGCATAAAAGGCTACCCCTTATTTATAATAAAGTTCCTAACTCTCGGATGCTTTTAGGTTCCGAATGCTAAGCACCGCTTTAGCTCTTTAGGCTCTACTCTATAGAACCAATCCAGTTTTCGTTATCTGGTGGTTATAGCTCTAGGCGACAGCCCCGAAAACGCCAGAAACGAGATATATACTCCGAATATACTATATAGTCAATATAGAGGGTAATCGAAGGGACACTGCAATCGCCGCATACTGTATACGGTTTGGCTATACTGAGATATTACGAGACTTACTCAACCTTCAATGAAAGATGTGAAGCGCTTAACATTGAATGATGCTTGACCGGTGTGTGTGAGCCATCCTGAACCGTATAAGCGTTTTACTGGTGTCTCCGCTGACATAGAGTCGGGCCGAGGTCCGCGTCACTTCACGGACCGATGACGCAGATCGGTAAACTTGAACATCAAAATTTTCTTCGAGACTGAGGGGTGCATAGGCTCATCATTGCTGCCGCCTGTAAGTTTCAGCTCTCAACGACAATGCACCGCCATACGCGACAACTCCCGGCAGCTCTTGTCCTCCGATGGAACAGCCGAACGCTACGAGTACGATGCCCATACTGTCTTTACTCGCATGGCCATGGATTCTGTGGGCCATTGTCGGAGGAGAAAATCGACCAGACGCAAACAGGGTGGAAGCTTCGCTTACATGGAAAGTGGCGAAGAAGTGATTGCGCCAATGTGGAATCTGGAGGCGAATACATTTTGGTCTTCCCACACGCCAATGATTCCGCTGCTCTTCTCTGTGGTTGGGAAGTGGATAGAGACAACTCCGGGTTCGTGACTGTGAACCATCAAGGCACAATAAAAGTGCCACTCAATGACTGCCAGGACGGCCGAACCCTCCTACCGCAGTACCAGGAACAACATCAGGTCACGTTCGCTCTTGAAGACACCGAAAGCGATACTGATGTACTGGCTGACGCCACGGATAACTTGAGTCTTGCGAGTAGCGCAGAAGAGCAAAGCCCGAAGCCTCCACCGGTGAAGACAGTCGAGGAAATATTGGAGGAGCTTTATCTTGATCCAGCTTATCGACAGAGCATGTACATCTCCCACTGTTGCCTGAAGGAAATCCGAGAGCTCGAATTGCTCTGTCGCCGGTACCCTGATGACCAACTAGTCGGATATGTTGATGAGGAGGGTAATACGGGGGCTCTGCTTGCCGCGACCGAAGAGAACGGCCTAAGAACCTTGCGCTGGCTTCAGGAACGCGGAGACTCAATACATCGGTCGAATCACTATGGTAGGACTCCACTCATGGAGGCCGCCTTATGGGGCCGTTGAGAGACCGTTCATTATTTGACTCAACAAAAAATCGATCTTGGGGCACGCGATAGCAATGGCATGCAAGCGGCAGATCTTGCAGCTGACACGCAACGTAACACGAAGGAGAGGGTTCAGCGATGCAGAGGATTCTATCGTGAGCCCTCCTATGCCGGCAGACAGCGCGAGCAGATTCAAGCGCTATTAGAGCGCCTTACATCGTCCGGACCAGCACTTGCAACTACATCAATACCACTACAGCGACGCGCCTTCTTCGGCAGGAACCCTGATGGCAAGCTCGAAGTATACCGACATCAAGTACTCCTCGAGGTACCGAACGGACCGCGAGGGCTTCAGATACAGAAAGCGTTCGCCACGCTGGATCGAGGGTCAAACTATCCTTACGTCAACGCGATGAGCGGGTACTCTCATACAGGCTGGCCAAACGTGCTGGACAACAAAGTATGGACAGACAAAGCAGAGGACTTGCGCGCATTACTTGGTCTACCAGAGAACAAGTCAGCGGCATCCCACGTCGAGCCTCAATTGCTCGCATACCTTCTTGATCGCCACTCGCTGCACATGTTTGAAGACGAGGACGATCGCCAAGAGCTCGCGAGTGCCATGCCCGCCTACTGTCTTCAACCCATCATCACGGTCAGCAAGCCAGACCTTTGTGTTGATTGTCTTTCATTACTTGAGCGTTTCAAGGACAGATTTCCTGGCTTTGGTGTGATCTTCCACTGCGTCGGGGACTCAGCCGGGGCTCCTCTTCAAGTGCGAGAGTAAAATGAGTGAGCGGAGCACCATGAAGACTTTTGCGTCATCTCTACTAGCGAAGCAACGGAAAGTCGAGCTTCAAGTCAGCGGACGAGCCTTGGTCAGTAACATGGTCAAGAAGGCGCTGAAGCTTCTGAACATCCATTAGCTTGGAGCCTTCGGCGACGAAGGAGATGAATTGCAGCACCTATGGGTGTTGAGGAACATATGAGGATTGCATAGAAATGCAGTGAGCCTTCCGACAGGCGAGTCGACTTGCTATGTAGACGAGCCAATCCTCCAAGACTGCCGGCTGCTGGAATGACAAGACGGAACAGTATGCAGACAACCTAGCAGTCTCGATCTCGCGAAGGCCCAATTCAACCTCACTGGCGATCGTGCGCCTCGTCTTCTTTGCGCGTGGTTTGCTAACTTTTCCAGGGTCTTCTGAACGTCCCGCTTCTTCTGGTGAGGCGGCTCTTTGCGAATGCGCACTTTTGAAGCTTCGACGATGTCCTCATAATCCATGATCTTCGCCTCACCAATGCTCCTCTCCTTCACATGCTGACGCGTTCTCTTCTCATTGTTCTGCTTCACCAATTCTTGGTTCTCCGCCTATAGAAGCTCACGTTCCGCGAACGCTCCATACAACCAAATCTTGCGAAAGGGCGGGTTATTTTCGGAAGGCGCAGAGCTGCTTCCGCGTGGGTTAAGCTCATACAGTTTCCTAAAGCCGCTCGCTGATTTTGCACCGCATCACTGTAATCATGAGCGACGAGTAGGACCTAGTAAGCCGTACGCCGATAACGTTAGAAGGCGCTAACATTAAGTTAGGGCAGAGCTGTGCGGGCTACCGTACGTGAGGCGCGCCAAGCGCTAATCAAGAGATACCCAAACCAACGCCTTGACCAGCTCTCCGCGAGCCACCTCAATTGGCGGGCGCGAAAGTCGGACCTGCGCGCTGAGACTCTTGTGGCGACCAGAAAAGCCACTCTGATAGCTCTGGCAGAAGCGATGGCGATGTGGTCGCTTCTTCGGCAAGCATATAAGTTATACGAGGCCTGAAGTCAGTAGAGTGGACCTTTCATTATTGGGCCGAAAGGAGGCATGCGAAAAGCTATGTGCTCATCTAAGAAAACCTTGCTTCCGCAACGCAGACCACGCCGACAATCTAATGTCCTGGAGCAGCTCGCTACTCTTCGTGATCCAATACGCCGTCTGGAGATGTAGAAAGCGCCACTGTTCCGCGGCTGATGTCAGAGTCTGTATGGTGGACACGACGAAGTTCCCTCACGGGCAGTTCGCGCGGGACATGTGGCTCATCAAGAAGTGTATAACACCGCCGATGGTACTTCTGACATGCAGAACCTACTTCACCTCAGAGAAATGGGTTACGATAACGGGGAAAACCTTTCTCAAGGAACATTGAGTCACAACAACCGGTCATGCGTGGTCACTTTGGAAAAGTTGATACAAGCGGGATTGCATGATTTGTGCTTAATGTGGGCGAAATCCTGCTCAACAACTCACGAAAAAACTCGAGCGGCGTTTCAAATCGCAACGACATGTTTCCATGATGTAGGAGCATCCGAGCTAGCCATATTCCTTTTGACGTTCAAGGCCCGTGACTTTCGAAGCGGACCGATAAGATGTAGCCCTCACTCGACTGATCTGCGATCGCATGTAAAGTATACTAAATGATGTTTATAGACGTCCGACCGCGGCACGGAAACAGCACCATCAATGAACCGGAAGATGTAGAGAGATATATGAACGTGGTTGATGCTTTTGTGTTCCAGGACAAAACGGAATGGCTTCCCCGGGACGCGCATTTCTCCGTCTTTGGGCTTGCGAAGCTCGAAACTTTCTTCATCCGTACTTCGAGTCACGAGTAGCCTGATAAGCAAGCGTTCACTTCATCGCAGATTCATCATGTAGGCGACATTGTCATCGAGACAAGGGCATTTCAGCTCATATCTACACATGGACCACGAGCGTAAAGGTCGCATGTAATGGCCGCAAGCAAAGGCTCATGGAGAATTGGAAAGTTACATCACGGCAGGGCGGACTACGCGTGTTTTGCCCTTATGTGTTTAGAAGTCCCATCGGAACAGGAAGGCAGGGTGCCTCCTGCCGCCACATTCCATTTCGTAACCCCTGGCGTAAGAGAAAGAGCATTAGAAGGCGTCAGTAACTCGTCTCTGTTTTGGACGGATGGTGAGGTAGTTCCACCAGACCCACCCGACCCGTGTTACGGTTGCCCGCCGTGGGGATGGACGTGGGCTTCGCTAGCACCAACTTGAGCGGTATCGAAGCTACTCCCGCTCTAAGTTTGAGCGCGCCCCTCCATGAGGCCTTCATGCAACTCTTTTACATTCTTAAGAACGTACGCTTGGCTCAAAGCCATGGTGTAGCGGGATTATTCATTGAGTCGCCGATGCCGTGGCATAATTAGGGTACGTATATCGGTGGATGGGAGTTACTATGAAACGCTCGGCCTCAGCCCGTCGAAAGTCGTTTAGGTAAGAGGTTTACTATCATGACGTGCTTTTCGCGTCCTGCAGTCTGGCGACCATATCGACAAGCTGTTCCAGCTGCAGCCCCATCTTCTCCTCTTTGTCCCTGCTCTCCTTTCTTTGCTGGTTTAGCTGGCGTTCCATCTTCTCCTCCTTGTCCCTACTCTCCCTCCTCTGCAACATACTCCATAACCAGGTAGTCGGTGCCTTCACTTGTAAAGTACCGGTAGATGAAGGGAACCCGCACTATGTTGGTATCGAGGATTTGGTAGGGTCGACGCTGGTTCTCCACCTCCTGACGAGTGACCTGCCCATATGACGACTCGGTTCGTCATTCTGAGTTGTCCTTGCCGAGACTGGTGGTTCTTGCAGAAACCGATAATGTCGGCTTCTGTTGCTAGGTCGACTGGAACCGGGCTTAGACGACTTTGTTGTATCATCATGTGACAGTGACACTGGTCAATTAATGCGTGTAGGAGAGTGTGGTTCAGGCAGATACTGTAAGACGACACGAGTTGGTCAGCATTGGACGTGCGCTAGACCGCAAGTGGAACATTCTACGTAAAGGCTACAACGTGGATTAGCGTGGCAGTCAGAAGGCCCTGGGTACCGGGCCTTGCGCGAGCAAATGGCACGCATTCACTTGGGTTCAAGACCACTTAGCCTCATGATTCCTTTAGCCGGAAGGAGAGAGGTGTGAGCAGTCAGCGGCTGTCTCACGTCCTCAATCGTGAGACAGTCGACCACTTCAAAGCTCCGATGGCCATTCCGTCTACCGTCACGTTGGCATTGCTGTTTCGCGTCCCCGTCTTAGCGGAGGCGGTTTCAAGCATGACTACGGCATCGCAGATAGGGTTACTGACTTCCAAAAGACGCATACCTCGTGCACTACCGTCGCCTGTACGCCCGAGGTTTGGAAGAGGCTCCCGGACATGTCAAACCGCGGAGGACGGGGTCTCGAGCAGTCAGTCGCGAGTGGCATGACTTCCTAGGCTTTTCTGGTGTTTCTCGGAGCCCGGAAAAGATCCCTTAGGGAGTGCAAAGGCCAACCTAACGGGAAGCTTCGGAAACTCCTAAGTCCAGTCGACGAAGCATACTCATGGAAACGCTTCCCTGTACCATTACGATATTTTCTTGAGGGCTTTGATCTCTTCCTATTGCGAATTGGGAGCCAAGAGAGCCTTAATGCACCAGCAATCTTAGTTAACTTGTTGGATCTGCTGCCGTTCCTATAGAGATCCTACCCTTCAGTATCCGCAAGCAACGGCAGATAAATGTCGCCATTCAATCGCTTCGAAGTAATCGGCAAGATAGACATCATAAAGACCATATCAGACAACACGACCACAAGACGCACATGGTGGACCGAGCAGATGCCAACCAGACCGGGGTCTCCTTCGGCAACGGGTGGGATGGCTTGATCCGGATGAACATGCGTGCGTATACATTGTGGCAAGATTTCTGGGTGTCGAGACGATTCTGCAAAGCAAGAAGCGTGACCTAGATGATCGAGATGATCGAGGGTCTCGACTTGCGAAATGTGTCGTTGTGGGTGTCTGCCAGCCTCGTAAACCGTGGTCGTCCGAAGCATCACTCGCAGCCGTCAGGAAGTTGTACGGCGATCAGATGATGGCTTGGAAGTCTCCTGAACATATCACGCGATGGACCACCATCATGTCATGGATGGAACACGCTGTGGTCGTACTTCCCACCGGCGCGGGTAAGATCCTGCTGTTCATGTTGCCTCCCGTGCTCTCTCCGCGGTCCCCTAAAGGCAGCCTACCGTGATCGGGTGGAAAAACTAGAGCGAGGCTGCGTAGGAACTATCGGGAAGGAGCACTTCACCTATCTTTATAGCCCCGCCCGGAAGATAGCGCTCACGCTTCGCAACATACGCGCCGGATAATGTGGAGCAGGCCTGTTCCCCTTCAACCGTGAAAAGGTCCTCAGCAATCTACCGAAGCCTTCGGCTGAACTGACCGCTGCGACGACCGAGGTGAGAGTGGGTTGTACACAAGATCAAGCCATCTCACCGCAAACACCTTTGACGCCGGTGTCAGCAGGAGATGTTGCGTTGCTACACAACTTGATGAAAAAAGATGCTCATACGCCTGGCGAAGCGAGTATGTAGCGCTTACAGAGATACGTCCAGAAGCTCACCAATGCCACTCAAATGTCCTTTGCCGAACGTGCCATCCCCCAAGAACATAATCGATTCTTGACGAAAATCATTAACGAAGCCAAGGTTCGCCGCTCGACGAAGTTGAAGGTAATCGGAACAGCGAGACCGATGAACTATGAGGATCTGAAAAAGGCACGATTCGGGAGGGTCGCGAGCAAGGAGTGAAAGGCCGAGAAGGGTATCCGTCGTCTCGGAAGACTCGATGTTTCGAGGTGTCTCCGGCATTTCGAGGGTCGAGAAGACCGTTATTGGACTGAACGGCGAGAGACCGATTGCTCGAAAGCTCGAGAGTATATTCCGCGGCGTAAGAGCTTGTTCTCGAGCGGCTATGTATGCCGTAGTCCACTCGACTTTAAAAACACGGCCGGAATCGAGTCGAGAGAGGGCGTCGGTTTTCTCCGCGAGAGCCCGCTTTAAAGGGCCAAATATCCCGACGTCGAGCGGCTGTAATCGATGCGAAGGATGCGGCGGAAGGACAACGAGATCAATCTCCTTTCGATTGCATGCTTGGACTGACTTATCTCACTACAATCATGTGATTTGCAGCCAGACTGTCCAGAGATGTACTCCGGTAAGAACCTACTACAGAGCCGGTTCCGCTTCGGTGGTAAAAGCAGCGTCAAAACTCCAGAACATATGAGTGTTTTGCAGCGCAAGAAGCTCAGCGAAACATATCTTTGGAGTTTCTGGCCGAGCTACGCGGTGATATGGCGCCATGATGAGCGATGTTTGACCAATGAAAGTTCAAGGCAATCTCCATTCGACCTACGAGTCAGCGGCGAAATAGTGTGGATCGAGTAGGGCCATCAGATGTCGCAGGGTTCCCGCCGATGTCCAAAGTGCCAAAGCAGCATAGCTTCTTTAGAAAAGTCACCCGGTCTGTACACGCCTAGATAGTCTTTTGCACGCCGTCACGCCGTTGTACGCTTTGCCACCCGCACGTCTTTGTAGCATTACGGCTGTTCGCAAGACATTCCGACCACATGGCCTAGGTAAGTTACGTTGAGTCATGTACTTGGTACATATGTCCCGTACTACAAAGCTGGCCTAGATCCAGGCGGACAACATGACTGTTGCCTGGGAGCGATCTTATAGTGTGTGTACAATGTGTGAAAGGCTCCCAATAACAGCTCTAAGAGACGCCAACGACTTGCGCTTGGCACGTATCGAACGTCTCCTTGGCGAGGCTTCAAGGATGATGGATTACCCGTATAAAAGTCGGCGTCTATAGGCGAAGTTTCAATGTTCTAGACATTCACGAAATGAATGTTTCTTAGTCTCTCAAGCCGATTGGTACTCTCCAAAATAGCCGAACACAGTACAATGTCTTGAAAGTAGGTATCAGCAAAGGGGACGTGCCGCCTACACTCGACATTCCGGAGGGTAACATTTTGTCCTTCAACATTGATCTTCCATAGGAGCTGACACGGGTATTGAATCTGTGACGGTAAGCTTGATCTGGCACCTCAATGCGCCGTATCTGACAATTGCAAGGCTTCGCCTTCCGGAGACGATGGTTGCAATCAACGTTTTCTGGATGTAGTATCAGCTTAAGTGCTCCGCAATAACGCATTGGTGTAGGCAGCAATTCCGTGACAGTCCTTTGAGATGATTCAATGTTTCCATGGGGTCGATGGTGAACGGGCGCGTCCTCAGACTCGCGAATCTTGTGTATGTTCGCGACATCGATAATGGCCGGGTCCCTGCCGACGAAGATCTTTGAACCTCCTTCATGTCAGTAGGACGTGTCGCACAGTCTGTCGTTCTCCTCGGCAAACACATGTCGTACACGGCACATCAAGCCACCCTTGGCGGATGAGGGAGTCTTTGAGGCCGATCTTCTCGGTTTCGAGTTGCGCACGCAGCCAGGTCTGGCTCTTGCTCAAATGCTCATACAGCCGAAGCACTCTTTCCAAGGATACGGCGGCATATCCTTATGTTACCCTGCATTTGGGTTCCGACTGCCAGGTGGTATGCCATTACTGCGCGTGGGACGGATTGTAGACTCATAATCTCATCTGCCGAGCTTAAGAACATCAAGTACATCCCGGGCATCTGCCTAGTTGGACTTCTCGAGGAGAATGACGATGCCGAGGGACCTGAAACGCCGTTGCAAGTCGTCGTGAGCCTTGCGTTGCTACAGGAAGTACGGGGACACAACATTCTAGGAAGCGGTCTGCGACATGTTCGCTCAAAGATCGCAGGGGGAGTTATCACGCTGAGTGAAATTTGTAGGCTTTGTGAGCAAGGGCATCCTGTGGAAGTTCTGGGAAGTATCGTACACGAGTGGGGCGAAGAGCTGAGCTACTGCTCTCGTGAGCAACTTGGTTATGCTTGGGATGCTTGGCAGCGCCCTCCATAGAGCAGTCACGATCCTATGTTGGAGGATACGGGATGACGAGGCAATAGTGGGTTGTGGCAACGTGCTTGCGTACAAGTTGCATGGCTTTCTATGAATACTGTAATGTGCTCAGATCGCTTGCAGTCTATTGCCTTGGGCAGGTGCTGTGTTTGAGAAGCTGCAGCTGCGACTCTCTGGGACGGCTTACATTGTGGGTATATATATCGTGTGCGAGGCAGTCGTGCATGTGGCACCGTTTTGCGTCCCCGTCGCATTGGTGACTCCATTTGCTTATGCTGCACGGCTTGCACGATAGGCTTGTAGACTCGAACAAAGTAGAACGTGAACTCGGCAAATGGCGACTCCACCTTCGACCAGTGTTTCATCACTGCCGCATCGAATATCGATTGTGTCTTTGCAGCTCTTGGTGGCTCGTCGATGGCTGTATTTGCGATGATTGCGCCATTTTCTCATCGATATACTGCGACGTTCTCACACTGCCACAGCGTTCTGAACATCGCTGGCGGCATAAATTTCACCGCCAAGGTCTTCGCTTAGTGGCGTGATTAATTCGGAAAAAGAGAGGGAAGCCACGATGCTTGACAGATCGTCAGCTTCAGTATTCGCATCGTCATATGATGTGTTTCGCCGCGCGCATATACTTGCAAAGACGGCAGCGTGTCCCAGGGCAAGGGCACCCATAATCCTGCACACTAGACACTGGTGGATCCGACAGCCAAGCGTTGTGGACAAAAGGCCAGCAGATGCAACAAGATTCCTGCACGCGCCGTGGCTTGAATCAGCGATGCGACGATGGCACGGCAACCTACCGAGGATGCTCGAGCGTCCTGCAGGCCCGTTTCGTTCGTCCTTGGGCTGAAAAGGCACGGTACGTAATCGCAATACTGTAAACTGGTATGCCGAGGTTTGAGACAAAGTGCCACGCGCTTCTGCACGCATCTAGGCCAACCCTTTGGCGCTTCGCTGTGGTAATGCCTATGTAAGAGGGAGGCACGGCCGCTTGCGGTCAGCGTATCTTTTACACTAGGTCCGTCCGCTTGAAATGCGGCCGGGCGTAGTGGAGGGCTGCGAAATCTGGCGCTTCGTGATTTGGCTTTCGGGCGGCTGGACGCTCTGAGGATCCGGATGGGGAGAATCCCTGCAAGACAATCACCAAAGATCCACCCCCGCATAGTCACATGTTGCCGCGCTTTACGCTTCACCATCGGTTTTGGTCTTCTCATCAACGCAGCTAAGGTCGAGTCAACCCCATTCTTCAATTGTTATGGTCTCTGAGATATTTCATCCACGGCCTCAGAAGCCCAGAAAGCGAGGATTCGCAGAGTACCTTGACGACTGTCAGTCCTCATCATCCTCACTTCACCCGCAGTCTGCTTCATCCACACATCCCTGGATCTGCAAATCACCCTGTGCGGCTCCACGAAAGCGTCCTGGCTCGCATTCACGACGCTCTGAACCGTCGTGCGAGCCGCATTCTCACCTCATCCGGTCAGTCAGCACCCCGCCATGGACTAGGAGCCCATTGGGTCGCAATCCTCAGAGCGCACGGTATCCGACCGAACTGTCAGTCAATGCTTGGATATCCACAATCTACAGGCCAGATCCTCGCCAAAGCGACATACCAAGCGACCGCCCGTCGACTTGCCCCGCCTTCATTTACGCCGGTAGAGGCAAGCGTGCTCCTGTATCGCTCAAAACACTCGCTGCAATGTCGCAACAACAATCACAATACGGAGGCAATGCAGCATCTTTGTCGGGAACGTCACAGAGTAGCAAGCCTGGTACCTCACATCCCTTGTATCGAGGCACGCTCTACAATAATCGCATCAGCCTGGATTATTCTGGGAGGAAAATCCCAGAAGATTTGAGGAGGTTCGTGGATGGTCGGATCTTGAAAGAAAGAACGTCGCCGCAACTTGACGACGAAGCTATCTCTAAGGTTCTGGACACGGTAGAAGAGCTCGCCGATACCACCGAGGGTCCAGCGTTCAAGCTGACCCAAACATCAATGTTCCCGTTCGACCGACCTGGCATTGCACAAGGCGGCAATAGCCCGTGGAGTACCACAGCATTACCAAGAAATCCCGAGTACCAATACGAGGTTGCCGCTCCCAAACCGGACATTCACTTAGGGTATCCTACCAACCAGCGGTCGGACTGGTCGAATGCTCAAGCCAACGTGATCAATCATCCAGTAGCTCGCCCTTATACGCAGCCAGCGAGGGGCAACACCTTCCCGTTCCTCATGGTCGAGGTTAAGTCCGAAGCGGCCGGGGGAACGCTATACGTGGCGGAGAACCAGGCTGCCGGCAGCGGCTCCCATTCCGTCAATGCTCTACTATGGCTTCTTCAACAGTCCGGTAGCTCTCAGGGCTCCTCGTGTACGGACACAGTTGCCTTCACCATTGCTATGTCTCACCGAGAAGCCATCTTTCATGTGCACTGGTACGCAGAAGCCGACCGCCGCTACTACATGTCGCTACTCCGGTCCTTTTCCTGCCTCTCGCCTCAAGATATTCGGGCGTGCAACAACACTGTCAAGAACATCATCGACTATGGGCTCGGTGCTCGGAGAACCATGGTTGGCGCAGCTCTCGAGACCTTGTTTCCATTTCCGCAAAATTGGAAGCAAGCACGACCTGCTCCTACCGCGCCAATCACGCCGTCTACATCATTCAGCGAGGAGGCGAGGCCTAGAAAAAGAAGGGGATAACAGAGCCAGAGGTAGAATGCTAGCACGGTTCCACGGCAGGATGCTTTACCTCAGGTGGGCTCTTGACGTTCGGCCTCTGGATGGCGGCGTTACTTGTTCTACCGCGGCTGTCACGCGCTGCAATCGACCGCAAATACCGTTTGTAGCTCGTCAGCATGTTGGGATGCTCTTGGCCCAGCACCTTCTCGTAGTTTTCCTGCCTCCGCCGCCTCGTACTTGCCTTCTTGTCGTAGCACGAATGCCAGGTTGTCGATGCTCGTCAGCGTTGAGGGATTTTCGGGTCCAGCGCCTTCTCGTAGCCCTCCAGCGCAAGCCGGTTCATCACCTCCGCTACCTCGTAATTGGCCTGGTGTGCTAGCACCAATGCTAGTAACGACAGTGATTTCTGAAGCAGGGCGGCCAACCGAGTGCAGCTCTATTTCCGTATCCGGGGACGCATTGTAAATGGACACAGAAACTTGGGAACTACGGGGCTGCAGGGACGCAGCACTGTATGTGGCTCGCCACTATAAAATTTTACCTGATACATCATCTACTAATACGCGCGATTGGTATTTCTTCAAAGTACTAGTAGAAATCGACCTCGAGGTTTTCCCTCCCCTCCTAGAGTTTTCTATGCTTAGCCTAACCTTTTCTAGGCTTCTTTAAGGTCGAAAGAGTCTAGGAAAAGGTCGGGCTAAGCGAGGAAAAGTCTAGGTTTCTTAGGAAAACCTTAAGTCTCTTTAAATTCTAGTTAGAGATAAGGACGCAAGGTTTTCTTAGAAGCCTAAGAGTTTTCTACGCTTAGCCCGACCTTTTCTAGGTATCTTAAGAGTCGAAAGTATCTAGGAAAAGGTCGGGCTTAGTAAGGAAAAGTCTAAGTCTTCTAGGAAAACCTCGAGTAGTCTTAAAGTATAGAGTATAGAGTAGTTTAGGTTTACTTAAGGCCTCTAAGGCTTAGCCTAACCTTTTCTAGGCTTTCTTAGTCTATAAAGAGCCTTAGGAAAGCCTAGGCTTAACTAGAAAGTAACTTTATCTAATAGAGAAACCTAAAGAGTCCTAGGATATTACGATCCTAGAAGGTAGACCGAACACGTAATCGTAAGCAGATTAAAGAATGCTTACGAATCCAGAATGAACGACGACCGTAAGTAGAGGCACGAGGTGCTTACTTTTAGGACGCGTAAGCAGAGCGAGCAACGCTCGCCTTACTTACGAACTACGGGCATCGTAAGTAGTGCTTACGATGCTTACTAACGATATACGAGTCTCCTATATATATAGCAGGCGTGCTTTCCCTATAGGTAGTTCGTGTTCAACTTATGTTGCAATCTAACTGAAAGGTCTTCGCATACCTAGGAACGATTCCAGTAGAGCGGCTTATTAACCGAGAGAAGTATTACCTATACTAACCGTATCTTAACACTATCTAAGCCTACCGAGCTCTACTACGTAACACTACCTTATAGGGTCGCAACAACGTTATAGTATACTCTCTCGCTTAAAGATATAGTTATTATTATTAATCTCTCTAGACGTATCTATAGCTTGTAATATAAAGTAAGTAATCGTAGGGTTAGTAAACGTTGTATTTTCAGTATTGCTATAGATAATCGTATACTCTAGGAGCGTATTAGTTATCTCTACTATTAATCCTTTAGTAGAATCTTCTAGCTAATTTCTAGGTTCTTCCTCCTTAAGATAGAGAACTTCGAGAGCGTATAGGTCGTAGAGTTGTCGATCTAGATTAGTAGAGATAAGCGGTCGGCTATAATTAATATTAGAGCTTTTATATAGTCGATAGATATAAAGAATAAGATAGCTAAAGGTCTTAAGATAGGCTCGTCGTATACTAGGGCCTAGCTCTTTAAACGGCTTAGTTTCTTCTCTACTATTAGAGTTTAGTGTATTATTAATACTAATCCTTATCGAGAGAGGCAGATTCTCGATTAGACTAAAGCTCTCTAGCCCTAGCTTAATTATTATATTAAATAGGAAATCTAGAAAGGGTTTGTTAGTTAGATCTCTATCGATTAAGGTTAGTAGTAGTAGAATATCCTTATCCTCTAGATACTTATAGTACTTAGTTGTTTGATTAAAGAACGTTCCTTCTTTATTAATATTAGCGTCGACTTCTTGCATATCTCGATTAATATTAGAGCTTGCGTTTACTCGATACTTCTCTTTATAAGTAGTAAGATCTCGAGAGATATTAGTTATACTACTTTCTTGCTCGAGAACGCTACCTCTAGTACTTCTCTCTTCTATCTCTATATCCTCTCTATTAGATCTAGTAGGTAGTCGAGGGATTAAGTTAAGTCGAGTCTTCTTATTAAAGCTACTTAGAGTTATAATTGGAGTATTCTCGATTATAGAGTCGTCCTTCTTATTAGTACCCTTAACTAGGTGTTTACTATTAAGGTGCTTTCTAACTTGCTTATAGTTCTTACTAGTATAGTAACAATCTCGACATTTAAACCCCTCGAGGTTTAGCTTAAGATTCGAGTAGTAGTAAGTATTAGGGCTTAGCTTTTCGAGGTCGTCAATAGAATTAAACTCTTTAGTACTAATCTCGTTTGCTATTAGACTAAGTAGCTCCTTATACTTAGGTTTATTCTCCTTATTATTACTAGGATAGTCCTTAGAGTGTATTGTTCTTAGGTGTCGATTAATAGCGTCGATATTAGGCTCGAGGTTTATAAGACACTTCGAACAAACTAAGGTCTTAATCTCTATATTATAGTCGATATAGGTATTAGCTATAGTTATAGTAGTATTAGGAGCTAGCTTCTTAAAGTATTTAAGCGTAAAAGGGCTATACTCTCTTATAGTATCGTTAAGCTTAGTATTTATCTCCTTATTAAAGGATCTAATTAAGCTACTAGTATCCGACATTTTATATAGTTTTTCTAGATGTCTTAAAGTCTAGGCGTAAAGTATAGTTAAGCTTAAGTATAGTATCTTTAGTATCGAGTTTAGACGTTTAGTATAGTTAAGTATAAGATAAAGTATATAGCTAAGCCTTAAGTATAGTCGAATTTAGTTCTTAGTAGCTAATCTAGAGTTATAGTCTTAGAGTCTAGAGTACTAGTTAGAGTATAGTAGTAGAGTACTAGAGTTATAGAGCCTTAGAGTTTAAGTCCTTAGATTTAAGTTCCTAGACTCGTAGTCCTTAGAGTTAAGAGTCCTAGACTTATAGTTCTTAGGGTCGAGTCTAAGAGTTAGAATCCTTAGATAGAGTCCTTAGATAGAGTTCCTAGATAGAGTCCTATAGTCGTAGAGCCTTTAGAGTTTAAGTCCTTAGATTTGAGTTCCTAGAGTCGTAGTCCTTAGAGTCGAGAGTCCTAGA
>NAJQ01000607.1:0-18058 GCA_005059865.1 Friedmanniomyces simplex
TATAAGAGCACCGGGGCGGAACCCTTTCCGTTACGATGTTCGTAACACTTTAGTCTTGTCTCTCCCGAAGTAGCCTGCTAATTCGTCGTCGTAGTGTATACGCATAAGCTGCGCACGCGCGGCGGGGTCGCTAGGCACGTATACCGCGTTATCGTAATACTACAAAGTGTTATGTTGAGCCTACGTAGTCGCGTCGCCTGCGGCTTGGGCGCTCTCGCGTAGTACGACGAGTGCGTTGTCGTCTACTTAGAGTCGCTTCAACATAGATGTTACGTCCTCCGTAGGACTAACAAAAGGGTCTTTAGAGCGAGTAACAGCATTCACAATAGCTCGGATAAGGGTCTTTAGCCCGCAGTATAGCTTATCTGCTACGCCCTCGCTACTCGTGCGAGGCGCGTGCAGATTATTTGTAGCACGGACACGGCTAACTATAGCAGCTATGTCCGGCTCGGGCTCCTAAACTGCTAGTTTGTTCTGCAGTATCGGGAGGAGATAGCGAGTCGCCTGCGAGTCGCCCTCATAATCCGGGCGTCGCGAAGGGCTATCGGCCGGGTTTGTCTTGCCGGCGCGATGCTCAATTACGAAATCAAAGGCTGCTAGGAACGTAGCCTAGCGAGCCTATCGTCCGTTTAGCTGCTTTACCCCTATAAACCCGCGCAGGTTGTTATAGTCGGTAAGCACTTGAATCGCATGCGTAGCGCTATCGAAGTAATAGCGGTACTGCTTAAATCCCTCGACGATAGCGAGCAACTTACTATCGTAAGTCTCGTAATTCTGCTCCGCTAGGTTTAGTTTACGGGACTAGAAAGCAATAGGGTGCTAGTGCGCCGGCGAATTGCCTTCGCCTCGCAGTTAAGACACAATCGCTAAGATAGCGAACTAGGAAGCGTCGGTTTCTAACCGAAGTTTGCCCTCGGGTTAGTAGTAGCGGAGAATAGGCGCCTCGGTAAAGGCAGTTTTGATCCTGCGGAACGCCTGCTCCTCGCCTGCGCCCTAGGCGATAGGGCCTAGCTTCTTCCCGTCCTTAGCTCCCTTAGTAAGGCTAGTTAACGGGGCGACGATCTTGGAGTACGACCGGATAAACCTCCTATAGAAGTTGGAAAAGCCTAGGAAGACTTGTACCTCCCGTACGGATATAGGGCGCGGCTACTCCTCGATAGTAGCTACCCTGCGCCTATCTATCGCTACGCCTGCGATAGACACAATGTATCCCAGGAACTCCACCTCTACGGTGTAGAATTCGCACTTCCTTCGGCTCGTATATAGAGCGAATTTCCGGAGCCTCGCGAGCACGGCGTAGAGGTAACGCGTATGCTCCTTATGCGAGTCGCTATAGATAAGAATGTCGTCCAAATAGACGACATAGAAGACATTAACGAGCCCTGCTAAGGCTCGATTAATGTAGGCCTAAAAGGTAGCAGGCGCATTAGTTAAGCCAAACGGCATAACCAAGTACTTAAAGTAACCGTAGCGCGTGCGAAACGCAGTCTTCTAGCTATCGGTACACTTAATAGGAATGCGGTAATACGCATCCTTCAAGTCTAACTTAGAGAAGACCTTAGCACGGCCTAGGCGGTCGAGGGTCTCGCTAATTAGCGGCAGAGGATGCCGGTTCTTTAGCGTAATAGCATTAAGGCCTCTATAATCGACGTAGAGGCGAAGAGTGCTATCCTTCTTTAGTACGAATAGGATAGGCGTACCCGCCTCGCTAGCGGAGCGCCTAATCTATCTATTCTTTAAGGCTGCATCTAGATATCCCCGAAGTACCTCTAGCTCCTTTACCGAGAGGTTATATAAGGGTCGGAATAGCGGCCTCTTCCCGGGTTCTAGATTAATCGCATGCTCGACGCCTTCGGGGCGCTTGAGATTCGCGATATCTTTGACATCGAAGACGTTAGCATACTCCTGGATGCCCTCGGGCAAGACTTCGTCTCTACTTAGCTATACTATTACAGCAAGGACTGTCGAAGCCTTCTTTATGTCCCGTAGGAAGTTGCGGGGTTCGCGTACGCGAACCGCGTACTTCTCCTTGTCTCCTGCGTACTACTAGTAGTTATCGCGGCTGTCGACTACGACTCCTAACTGCCGCCTCTATAGTCGCCCTAGGAGAATCTCCGGGCTATCTATGTCTATAGCGTAAAAGATTGCGTTACTCGTGCGCTCCGCCCCCGTAGAGTCCGCGAGGCGTAGCCGCACGGTATACGCTCTATAATAGTAGCCCTTCTCTCCCCGGAAGGCTTCTACCGTTAGCAAGCTAGCTTCGCGTACCTTAGTAAGGTTGCACTTTAATGCTAGCTTCTGTAATATTACATTAATATTAGCAGCATTATCTAGGACTACGTCTACGGGAGTAATCTTCCTAGGCGTAACGATAGCGCCCTATAGGTGCTTCGCCGGCTAGGATTCGATACCCCGCTAGATAGATTTATCGCGAATGCGTCTAACCGAGGCTATATTATCTACTTTCGGTTCCTTAGTGCGGCGCTTTTTCGACGCGTACGAGGCGCCTTCGCCTACCTTACGAACCGTATCTTTATCCTACTTGTCTTTGTTAGGACACTCGTTCTTGTAGTAGCCCGCTTGATAATAGCCGTAGTATACTACATCTTTCTTGTTACCCGTAGCCGGCTTCGGGGCGGCTCCCGGGCGAGACGAATGCGTTCCGCCGCCGCCCTCTTTCGAGGACGGTCCCTAGGGGCTACGCCTTCGTTTTCCGCTAGCTAAGCGTCTTCTATAAGAGTCGTCTCCTAAGCGCCTATTAGGCGCAAGCGTCCCGAGTGCGTGCTCGCGCTTTGTAGCCGATTCTAGGCGAGTAACTAGAGAGATTAGGTCCTCCCGCCGTACTAGAACCGCGTAGTAGGTAACGACTACCGTACGTAGCGTAGGCTTTAGCTTTGCGAGGAGATAGCGAGTACGCTACTCCTCGGTATAGGGGCTTATTTGTTCCTCTAGCGTAGTAAGCTCCGAGGCGAAGGCTTAAGCCGTCTAATTCTCGCCTTAGCGTATAGCCTTATAGGCGAGGGTAACGCTTAGGCTTCGATTTACTGGATCCTCTACTAAATCCAGGACGAATTTCTTGAAGGCCTCCTAAGAGTAGCCCTCTAGTAGATCTACGCTATAGTCGTAATGCTACGTCTTACGCGGCTCGCCTGCGAGGAATATAACCCTATACAGGATCCGATCGCGATCTTGCGCGTAGGCGGAGCCGGCTAAGGCAAACACGAGTTCTAGGGACTAGATAAACTCCCGGGCCTCCTTTAGAGTCTTGCCCTTAAAGAGTTCCGGCTCCCTTAACTTAGGGCGGTTCGCGCTACTACCGACGCGTACGGGCATTACCTGCGAGGCGACCTCGTAAAGCGCGGGGGTCGCCTTATGCGTGCTAATAGTCGAAGCCCTTATCGAGGTACTAGTACTTAGTGCGGGCGTACGGCCCCCCCGGCGACGACGATAAAGCTAGTCTAGCTGCTCGCTAATCCTCTAGATCTCGAGTTCTGCTTCTAAGTCTTCGCGTATAACGCGTAGGCGCTCCTTAGTCGACGCGGTCTTGCTGCCGCCTATTTCTGCCTCTTCCTCCGCGACGCTCTCCGTCGACGATAACGGAGATCCGCGCTCTAGGCCTTCGACGAATCGTAGGACGACGCCCTCGTCGAGTATAGGAGGCGCAAGCGCGGGAGGGGGGTCTATCGTAGGCCTTACGGGCTGCGAATAGGGGGGAGCACTTAGCACTAATACAGGATATATCTAGGAGGACAATATCTCGTAGCGTAAAAGACCCTCTAACTAAATAGTTCGTTAAAGAAAGCGCTAAGTGCTGCTTTATATAAGGGACGCAGCATTAGCGCACGATATACGCCTACGCCCCGTACGGGGAGCCGCGGGATAGCCTCGGGCATGCCTTCTAGCCCTAGTAGTGCTAAGTATACTAGCCGGCCTTATATTATAGCATACTCTCCGGTATTACTAGCCTTACTTAGTAGAGTAGATAGACGCTCTAATCTAGTCTATTCTATAATGCAAAAATACCTTAATGTTAGCGCTTCTAATTGCATTTGTACCGCTTGCTATTGTTAATAAGTCCTTAATTATTAGAGTCTCTACTATAGTCTAACTACTTTAGTACAACTTCTGCTTCCCTGCATAATGCCTTCTATATCCTAGCTAAGACTTAATGCTAGCCGTTCTAATAGACGCTAAGTATAGACCGCTTGTTTACTAGATACGCAAGTTGTTTAGGCATATACTAACCCGTAGATCTCTTTGCCTACTATGCTTAGCAAGCCTCTTGCCTATAGTAGGAAGTATTAGAGAAGTATAGAGTAGTGCAGTAATACGCAATATTTAGTAATTACTAGACTTTTATGTTAGTCTGCAAACTTAATACGTAGATATCTCTATAAGCATTATAGCTATATACTTAAGATTATATCTTAGGAAGAAAAACGCGGTTTCTCTATCTAGTAGTATAGATTAGAATGATAGTTCTATACTAGAGATTAAGATAGAATAGTAATTAGTACTAAATAAATAGTAATTGCTAAATTTTGCGCATTACTAGCGTAGTATATATAGACGTAGGTATAATATAGGGTAATATCTCTACTACTTTGCTACAATTTTAGCTAACATCTTTGAACTTTATCTGTACTTCTAAAAAAGTCTACTTGCTTTACTTCTTTTCAATCCGCTCTCTATGCTACTATATAACTTATAACGCTATAAAATAGCATCTTAGATTAATTTAACAATATTAGGTTATACTTCCGCGCCTTCTGCAACCTAAAGCTTATTCTAGTACCTAGCTATTAATGCTGCTGCTAGTAACTTAAAGACAAACAAACAACAAATAATCTTGTTAGCTTGCATTCCGCGCTACAAGCGCAAAAGTAAGGCTAGTCGCTATAGTCAAATAACTCTTAGTAATCTATGCCTGCTAACTTAAGGGATAGTAGCCTACTAGCCTATTTAACGTATATAGCTACTTATTAGACAGAATGTAGCTACTATATAGATAGCAATTATTAAGGAAAGAGTGCGCTAAAATATAACATTTAGTCTCTAGAGTAGTAGAACAATATACTATATATTATAGTCTAGAGGCATAAACTATGTCTTTCCGGATATAGGTGCGCTAACCTTTAGTATTGCGCTTTTATACTAAAAGGCTTAACGCGTATAAACTCTTTGCAATTGCTTAATTTAGTAATACATTGCCTTTAATAGCCTTTTGCAATTCTAGCAGCAACTAAGGTTGTCTTTAACACTAAGTTGCTAGAAAGACAGGAGAAGACATATGCGAAGACTAGATAGTAGTTGGAAAATGTGAACAGCGTTCTATCGAAAACTAGAGGCTTTGTAGATATAGCCCTAACCCTAATGTGCATTTACTTTACTATTAGGGCAAGTTAATCTAGTAATTGGCTTCTGTTTCGCGTTCGGCGTAGTAAGTATAACGTTACTATATCATTTCAGATGGAAGTATGTTACCGGCAATCTTACTAGCGCATTTGCGAAGGATAGGGAGTTGTTATTATGTCGGCAACTTTCGATTGTCTATTCAACCCTTTACATCCCCGTTAACGCCGTTATTCACACCTTCGACGATATGTTTACGCATTAACAGCTTACCCGTCGGCAGCACTACCGCCTTCTATAGGCTTATATCCCTCTCTACCCTAGCGTTATACTTTAGCTACTGCGTTCATGCGACCCTTATCTTCCTCTATAAACTCGAGAACAATGTCCTTGCCTACGGACCCGGGTAGATTACCGGACCCTACTGTTCGGATCTGACTGTTAGTATACTCGCCTTCGCGTAGGGCTCGCACTATGTTTTCAGCTTGTTTCTGCCGATTATTATGTCTGTTACGGCGGAGACTATGAATTGGCTTGAACTAATCCTGGCCGCAGTTACTGTTATTACTTGAGTTAGTGATTTGTTGGTGGGAGTAGAAACTTTGTGTTGCTGCAGGATGATATGGATAATTGAGCATTGGGTGTAGTAGATGGTATGATACAATAGATTCGGTTACATACAGCGCCCGCTGTTTGCCAAGGACATTTGGTGTTGAGATTTGTAAACTACTCAGGAGGCGGTGGATTACCGTCAGCCGGATGCACCTCGCCTGGCGGCGGCTGGTTTAACGGTGGTGGAGTTTGCTCGGCAGGAGGCTGAGGCTGATCGGGATGTGGTGGCTCTTCAGCTTCTTGAGGCTGACCCTCCGTCGGCGCCTCTCCCTGTTGTCCTTCTGACTCCGCAGGCGGCTCTTCAGGAAGAGACCTCATCGGTGCATGAAAAAACTCATCACCAGGCACATGGTAGAAACCTTCCTCAAATTCCCGGCACAGTCCTCTCCAGCTGAACCATCCGCCTGCCATATCCGACCACGCTCCACCTAGTCCTCTCATTCTGACGTCTTCGGCCTCTGGTGGCTCCGAATTGTACCATTTGTAGCCTCCAATCACTTCTGCCGAGCCGGCTGACGGGTCCTCAGCAGCACGACTCAGGCTGGCTAGACGGAGTTTCTCAGTGTGAGATTGGAACCAAAGGCGCTGCCACCAGTACTGCCGGAACTCTTTCGGGCCTGTGAAGTGTATCATAACTGGTACCTGTTTCGTTACAGTATTCCACAGTAACTCAACGTCAGCCCAAGATTTCCATACAATCAAACCCTCGGGCGCTTCATCGGGCGATAGGGCGCTGTATGGTCGGTCCGATAGAGCGACGTCGTCCTGGAGGCGGAACTGGTACCGCTCAAGTCCACTCCCGAAGGCAGCAGTCGGCGAGGTCTTGTGCTCGACAGAGCCTAACGGCCAGGCATCCGCGGCGCGTGTCCAAGTCAGATACTGCTTCCAGAACGCCAAGGTCTGGAACATCCCACTTTCATAATCAATGCCGATATGGTACTCCGTCCTCATTCCCGTAACATTCGGGTGCCTCCTCGTAACATTCATCTCCGGCACATACTGCTCTAGCGCATACTTCAACCCAATATAATGCGCCATCAAGCCTGGCTTCTTCTCTAACCTCGCATACTCTTGCCGTCCAAAGACTTCAGCCATGTAGAACTGATCCGAGTCCGTCGTGTGGTTGCTATTTATCTCTTCGAGCGTCGCGCGGAAGAAGTCCTTGAGATCTCCTACGGGTCCCATAATGGTGCCTGAGTTGAGCCAACGAGGCTGGTTATGGTCTTGACGGCCATTGGCGGTTTGAGGGCCGTAGGCGTATTCGGAGAGGGTCGTTTGAGGGACGGCCCAGCAGGCTGGGCGGCTGTAGTCTATTGGCCAGCAGATTTTGTCGGGGCCGAAAACGATGGTTTGGCGCATGTCGTGCTCTTTGAAGAAGTCTTCGCCGTAACTCTCTCTTGTCCTAGCGTCTGCTGCTTCGTTCAGGGCGTAGTAGCGTTTGATAAGAACATCTCTGCGCAGTTGAAACCATACGTCGTAGCCGTCCACGATCAGCACCAACTCTTCTCCATGCTCCTCGCTAAGAACAGGTAGTGCATCGAGGTAGTTAAGGATGCCCTCCACTTTAGCCAGGTGCTGCACATACCCATCCGCATTCTCAGGGCCGCCAAAGTTGATGAGGACTGGTGTAGGATAATCCAGGATTTGCGCCGAGGTCAACAGCTTGCACAGGTCCGAGTTACTGCTCGTTGCCGGGACTAGGAGGTGGAAACGTCCATGCTTCGCGGACCCGTTTGCTTCTGAATTGGCATTGCTGACCTTGGCTACTATCTCGACCGCCTTGCACTTCGCTGCCTCGTGACTAGGCCAACCGAAGGTGAGGAGGCCTAGAAGTACGGAGAGAATGAGGAAGGCAGCAGCGACGGTGCGTGCCGCCTTTGATGAAATAAGTGCCGTCAAGATAATTTTTTGGTGTTCATACCGTCCAGGTAAACGACCACGTGGACGCAGAGAAAGCATGCTACAGTGATGCTGTAGCGGAAGTTGGAATGCAATACTCTAAAATCACCGCAGAAATCACGAGCCTACATCGTGAGCAAAATCTACTGTCCGGCGCAGTGTGGCTTCGCACCATGGACGCGGCTGCTCACGCGCTGCTGGTCAGCGGGTGGCGTGCCGAGACTTCGAGACTTCACGCCGTCAGCACAGCCATATGTGCAATGCAGATTCCAGGTCGGCGGTGCCGGTATCAACCTCGAGCGCCTTTTGGGCCGTGGATGAGCCATCGAGATTAGCAAAATCTCTAGCCGCCAAGACAGGAGACGGCACGGGCTCGGCAAGCCTCCGACCAATCTCCCTTGAGTTGCCTTCGCCGATCAACGTATGCATGCACTGTCGAAACATAGCAGCCACGGCGTATGCGTAGGTTCGGCTACCGCCATTATGCAGGACGCGCCCCTGGAAGTCCACGGCAGACGGTGCCCGCGATAAGACTGTTTTCACTTGGCAGGGCAGAAGAGCTCACGAGACGGACATCTCTCTGCGCTTTCAACCTCACTTCGTAGGAAAAGGCATGATTAGACCTAACGGTTGGTTAAATCAGGTGATTCTACTGGTCTTCGTCCTCTCTGTGACAGGAGCGATTCTTTCAATCTATAGTCTTGTAAGGCATGCCTTCCTACTACTGCACGGCATTGGACTGACAGTACCAAAGCGAGAACAACCGGAGACTACCTTTTCACAGGCTCCGTCAACTGTGCCGGCCACTTTTGGCAATGCACACAATGACGTGCCAACCAGAAACGACATGCTGCATTTGCTGCTACCGGCGTCGACTCCCGAGATGAACCCTTGTAAAACGCTCTTGACAGCGGCGGTGCTGGGATATCCGACACCAACGTAAATAGCATGGAATCAGACCTTTGACTAAGGTTCGTCTGGAACGCAGCCTTAGACCGCGATGAAACACTAACATCTCGCAAGGGCATCTACTGGGCGGTGGAAGTCATGTCGCAGAGATCTCTGGCGTACTAGAGTATCTGGAGGCCGTAGACCGGTCTCAGGATGATAAGCTAGTTCTCATCATGGATGCATACGGTAGCTTCGACTACTACGAAAGATCTGGGAACGTTCTAGCTGATGCGGAAGCAGATATCTGGTTCCAGCTTCCATTGGAAGTACTGATACGCCGCTATATTCTATCAACGCTCAAGCCAACCAAAGCCTGGTGAGGCGGTTAGGCCGCGCAGTGGAAGCGGAATCGTTGAAGCAGACGATCGTCTTCGGTGCAGGCAAGCGGTTCGCGCCAAATCAAGTGCATACGGTGGCTTCTTATCCTATACCGGAATCACCACTGCTAGAGGATCTTTCCGGTCCCAATACGGACACCATCATGGGCAGCAACAAGTACACAACCCTACGGCAACGCTATCCAGAATCAGGCTACATCATCGGACCGGCTGGCGACATGCGCAAGATGTTCCGACGAGCGTGGGAGAAGGTCCAGGCCCACCAAAGACGACATAGACTGGGACGACGGCAGCCACGGATCCGACTTCATGTACCCTGGCAGCGACCAGTCCATCTTCAATGCTATGCTCGACGAGCAAGAGTTCCAACGTGAGGTAATGCGGCGTCGGCACAGGTCCCAGAGTGACAAGATCAAAGGCATCGCCAAGTCTCCTAGGATGACTTACAATAAGGGCACGCTTGTCGATGATCCGCTGAATCCCCGCTTCACCCATAAACCCGCAGAGGCGAAGGCTAGCAAGCCTGATGAGTTCGGCATAGGTCTCGATTACTTCTTAGAGCTTGGCCAGCAGAACGTGAATGCGGAGGAAGATGCTCGCTGGATCGAGTACAACCGCGATATTGTGGAGCACATTACTAACCGCCATATATTCGACTGTCTGTGTCGAGTCACAGGACCTTTGCCTGAAGAAATCAAAAGAGTCGCCGGCCTTATGCTGTTACAAGAGACCAGGCCCAAGGGCCATTGACGGCTGGCTGGGACGAAGTACCGCTGTATACGAATCTCTGCTCAGATCAGATCCCGGTGATGATTCATCACAACGGTGACAAAGCAGCAAAAGAGTACGCGAGGCCGCAGTTGTGGTTGCAGTCACGTGCGGGGCGCTTGATGGCGGATGTGCTCGCAAGCGATCGGTCAGATGACGACTTGGAGCAGACTTGCAAGGCAGGTAGAGCGTTCGCTGAGGACTCGTTTCTGGCCTAGGAGGACCTGTGTACAAGAGGAATGGAGCCTAAGCTGTACCGAGGCGTAAAACCACCGCTGGTTGAAGCGTAGTATGCAGCGAATCTTAGCATGCGATGGAATCAGTGAGTATCTGGCAGCTCCCACGGACCCTTGCCATCTCTGAACAATTCTTCACCGTAGTCTCTGCAAATGTCATCGAATCTGATCCAATCCCCTTCCTCGGAGAATCCTAACGGAGCAATACCATTCCTAGCCCCGCCCTTCCAGATTTCAAAAGGCCAGTATTCCCGCTGAGACTGCGCGTCGTAGCCACTGACAGCGATAGGAGTCACCGGGCTGTATATGTAGGCTTCAAAGAGCACACGCGCGTGCTTTTGGAACCAGACCAGAGGCCACCAAGTCTCCCTAAGCGACTTCATGCCATTGCGGTGAGCATTGTGATGTATTACCGCCGGCGTGATCCCAGTAGGGATATTCGTCAGCAGTTCCACGTCCTTCCACGAAGTCCACCTTGGAAGCTGCTCCACTGAGTACGTCCAGAATGGCGGTAAAGAAGCCGCAATGTCCGCCTGTATATCACATGGCCGGCTGCAAGAAGCAGAGATACCATGTACCTTCTCTGCTTCCTGGAGACGAGAGCTGTCGTTGAAGTAAAGCCATTCTGTGTCGTCTTCGGCAAAAACGGTATTGAGTACGATCTCGCTGCCGTAGTCGAGACCGATGCCGAACTCGAAGTTGCCATCTTCGCGACTTGCGGCTTTTTTCCGGACCTCCTCTAGATGTTGTTGAGGGAAGAAGTCCTTTGGATGGCCACTCATCCACTGCTTGGCTAGGCTGGAGGTGGTCTGCAGAGAGTCCCGACGTACAGCTTCCCGCCAGATCTCCTGATCGCCAAAGATGCGACTGAATATGTACTGATCGCTGCCAATATTCGACTCAACCTGCGCCTGCTCAAACGCCTGGCCGAACAATTTGCGCATTGCGCGGACAGTGCCAATGCCCATACCGGAGTTCAGGAAGCGTTGCCGGTAGTTATTATACGGATTCTCGTCGTTAGTGCTCGGTGTGTCTGTTTGCGGACCATAGATATCCTTCGGTAAACTCGAGTTGGGCACCGCATAGCAGGGTGGATCACCGAACGTCCAAGGCCAGCATCGTTTCTGACATCCAAATATGATCTCGTGTCGGATGTTGTGCTTCTCCGCCACCGCTGGACCCACCTCCTTGCGAATGCGCTCGTCTGCCCGGCGGTTGATGTCGAAGTAGCGGTCCACCAGCGTTTGCGGACGCAGTTGCAGCCAGATGTCATAGCCATCGACCATTAAAACAAGGTCCTCGTCATGTTCAGGGCCTAGGTTGGAGACGTACTCGTTGACGCCGGCGATCTTAGCGAGGTGTGAGCCGCCTTCAACCAGCGAGGCATCGTCGAAGGTTTGGTTCCAGTTAATGATTACTGGGCTCGGGTAGCCCAAAATGCCTGCGCTCAGGAGGGCTTTGCAGAGATTAGGATCTGGTCGCGAGGCTGGAATCAGGACGTGCAGATTGGCCGGCCGCTGTGAAGTGACATGGCCTGCGAGAGTGTTTGGTCGAACAAGCTGTATATTTACGGGCTATTAAACGATATGAGCGGGTGCGTAGCTTAAGTGTGATTACGGGTGTACTTGCGCTCTGGATATGGTATATTAATACACCGACGGCAACGGTGAACAGGACGAGAGTCTTTGCCTGCGACGCCAGCAGACTTCGCCATCCTGTTACACCGGCCTCATGTCTCCGGCCGCTTGGTATGATCTTTTTGCTCACGCTTGCGTTCATGCCTTTTCGTCGACTTCGAAACTCACCAGCAGCAACGGTGAGGTGAAGTCTTCAGAGTCCATACTCGTACCGTCCGCAGAGCGCTCGGCATCCCCGACGCTAGTCGACTGCATCTGCGAGACGCCTCGTGCGGGCCCTGCGGAGGCAAGGTTGACAAATCCGCGGAGCGTGGCAAAAGCCAGCTTGTTGCCGCATCTAGGTATGCACTTGCCAAGTCTGGGCTAGCCCGAGGCACCCGGTGCGAGCCGTCTAAAGCTCCGCGGACCTCAGTCCTTCACTCTGGGGACTGGTCCGGCGGTAATCTCTACCAGGGAGAATAGTGAAAAGCCATCATATCTGCCGTCGGACGCTTGTTCTAGAGCATTCATCGGGGACAGGTAACGAGAACGTGTAATGAAGTCTTGGAGAAAACGACGAGAATATGGTGCGAAGTCAAAGTAGGTTGCTGCCTATCATCGATTATTGTCAACCTTGGCTCTTGGCCCGTTTGTTGTCAAGCTCCACCTTGCTGTAGTATGCAGCTCCGACAATAGTAACCAGCATGCCAGCTGCGTTCATCGTCCCAATTCGAACGTGGAACATGAATATACCCAGCGCAATCGTAAGTGCCTGCTTCACATTGCCGCAGACGGAGATGGTCAGCGCACCGGCCACTTTGTTCGCCTGGAAGGAGACGATGTTGAGCGCAAGGGCGATGCAAGCGTTCGCTATTAGGCCGATGCGGAGCGTTGGTGATGGAAAGGCTCCGTTTGCGAGTGCGACCCGGAGCTCGTACACCTCGCCAGTCATGAATGCGTAAACGACGCACTGAGTTGTCGCGAGTGGTGACATTAGCAATAACACCTCCATCGGCCAGAACGCTCCGGTGATCAGTCTGTTGGTGGCCACTGTCTTGACAGAGGCCAGCACTACTCCCATCAAAGTCATGATGACGCCGGTTAGGGTAGCGTAGTAGTCGCCAGCAGTAGCCAATGCCACGCCCAAGATCAGCGGAATCATCGATAGATAGGTCTGTGTCGAGTAGGTCCGTCCGTACACCGAGCGATAGATAAAGATAGTGATAACCGGGCATGTCGACCGCATAATCTGATGAAACGGTAAGGAGACGGCGTCGAGCGAGACGTTCGAGATGGCAATGTTCAGCGTGAACAGGAAGGAGAACGCCGTGAGTACCGCGCCTTCTCTTGCATTCAGCCGCTTGACCTTCAGGTAACCAGAGCCCATCATGCCAAAGCATCCGATGGAGGTTACTGACGCATGAAGGGTAGTGAGCAGCCACGGGAAGTGTGCCTGAAGCTCGTGTCAATTTAAAGGTATGAACCGTCTGCACCCGTAGCAACATACCTTTCCCAGTATTGCCTTGTTTGATACGGTCAAGCTCAGGTTGAGGAAGAAGTATGAAGCTAGAAAGACCAGCTTCTTCGACAAAGAAGCTTGCCGTTCGGCTGGTACACGTTGCGTAGGCGGGAGGTCGACCTGCGCTTCCAGCTTGCGAGCATCTTGTTGGAGGAGAGAGTGGGAAAATTCCGATGTGCTGAAGTCTGAGCTGGGTTTGCCGTGACTGTCGTACTTCCCCTTCTCGAAGGATGGTGATGCAAGATACGTCTTCTCTGCCATGATTGCTGCCAGGGTTTCTTGGGGTTTGTTATCGTCTGGAAGCTGTAGTCCGGTAGTCATAAGGGTCTCTTGAAATGCGAATCTCAAAGTACACTCGACCAATGCACCTAGCAACGACGGCAGGAGTAGGCCAACCGCCACACGCTATCTCCGCGGCAGTGGCGTGGCCGTGCCTGCATCATCCGATATTAACTCGGAGAGACACTGGCATCTCTGAGCCACTTAGCTGCTCCTGCGAAGGCGTCAAACTGGCAGCTAGGAGCCGTGGCCCCTGCCTCTCTATCGGTTGGGAGTCACCGCTATATTCGGTCTTTGCAAGTCGGTTTGCGGCACGCCAAGGAGCCAATGACACCGAACTTCTCAGCAGGCATTTATGCAGAATCCGACGTGGCACACCTAGTGGCCTATGAGCAGCGGAGCATACGAGGTTATTGAACACTCATATCCTCCGCAGGCGCCGCGCTTGGCAGGTACGCCTTGGCATTGCGGCTAGCGGAGGTGATGAAATCCTGCAGATTCCGCCACACTTCTATCTTTCTTTCTCTGCAACACTGCCTACGCAAGTCTAATGCGTAACTTGATTGCGCCATGGTGGGAAAGCGCAGGTGGTATTGCTACAAACCGGCATGCATGAACACGCAATATTTACGTGTCGCAGTCACCTCCGGAGCCCCTACCGGTGCCGTCATTATCGTGAGTAATAGCATCATTGGCAGCCACGGAGCGCCAAGTAATGGTACCATGTGCCGCTTCGGCGCTTACATGGTCACTGCGGGACAAACGGCTGCGTTCGCGATACTGCAAATCATAAAACGAGCTTGGCTTTCATATCGTCTGAATCCCGGTGCCTGCACGTCTCGATCCTACAGCGGCAATGCTTGGCGTGAAGCTCGTCAACCGAACATCCGGTCCAGCAGTGACAGTAAATACCTCCGAACCGTCAGCTTTCTTTGACATCGGCAATACTTGAACGCAATCTCCACTGCAAGGTTGTGACCTATAAGTGAGGTGTTCCAATCCCTGCTCGTTTTTCACAACAATATTTACCTACAATTTTTGCTTTAGAAGGACTTATTACAGTACGGGAACGGGTAATAATGGCGAGACGAGTCAAGAACATCTGCTGCATAGGTGCAGGATACGTCGGCGGACCCACCTGCGCAGTAATAGCGAACAAAAACAGAGATATCTCGGTGACAGTAGTAGATCTTAATCAAGAGCGAATCGATGCGTGGAAGTCGAACCAGCTGCCTATCTTCGAGCCAGGTCTTCAAGAGATAGTAGAGCTGGCCCGAGAAGGCGAAGATGGAGGACGGCCGAACTTGTTCTTCTCTACCGATATTGACTCCGCTATTGAGGCAGCAGACCTCATCTTCATCTCTGTAAATACACCTACGAAGACCGTAGGCCATGGCGCTGGCAGAGCGTCCGATCTGGCATACGTTGAATCTGCGGCGCGAATGATTGCAGAAGTAGCTACATCCGACAAGATCGTTGTCGAGAAGAGCACTGTACCTTGCGGGACAGCCGATAACCTGCGGGAGGTCTTTTCATCACTTGCCCGGCCTGGTTTACGATTTGACATCCTCTCCAACCCGGAGTTTCTTGCGGAAGGGACGGCCGTCAACGACCTGCTGGCTCCGGATCGCATACTGATAGGGTCCCTCGGCGACGCGAGAGCGCTGGAAGCGGCTGAGGCGTTGGCAGACATCTATGCGGCATGGGTACCCAGGGAACGAGTCATCACCATCAATCTCTGGTCGTCTGAGCTAGCGAAGCTGGCTGCCAACTGCATGCTCGCACAAAGGATCAGCAGTATCAACTCGCTTAGCGCTCTATGCGAGGCGACTGGAGCGGATGTTGACGAGCTTGCGCACGCAGTAGGACAGGACCGCAGAATCGGGACGCGCATGCTCAAAGCTTCAGCCGGCTTCGGCGGCTCCTGCTTCAAGAAGGACGTCTTGAGCCTGGTGTACATTGCTGAATCACACCATCTGCCGGAGGTGGCATCTTATTGGAAGCGGATCGTGGACATCAACGAGTACCAAAAAGATCGCTTCGCGAAAAGAATAACACGCTGTCTCTATAACAGCCTTACGAACAAGAAAATCACAGTCCTCGGGTTTGCGTATAAGAAAGATACGGGTGATACGAGAGAGTCTGCGGCCATCACCATTATAGGCCACTTGATTGCCGAGAGGGCACGAGTGGCCATATATGATCCAAAAGTTGAAGAACACCAGATTGTGCGCGACCTGCAGCAGGTCCATAAGCCGGAGGCTGTCGCTGAGCGGGTCTCGGTCTGCGAGGATTCATACTCTGCTTGCGCCGATGCATGCGCTGTGGTCATTCTGACAGAGTGGGACGAATTCAAGACGGATCATCTCCCGGAGAAGGCACCAAGACCTAGGCACCTGATGGAGACGCCGTTAGCCTCTACGTCGCACGCGATGTCAGACGACTCCTTGAGCGATCATAGTAAGATGGAGACCGGAAGCTCGAGTGGCGAGGAGAATGATGCGGTGCTGAATGGCCTCGCCAGCACGCTATCGACATCCGACACGGCCGAAAGCATGTCGCAACTGACGGTCTCGGGCAAGCATCGACTGGATTGGGCGAGGGTGGCGAGTGCTATGCGGCGACCCAGGTTGCTGTTCGACGGGAGGAACATAGTCCAGCCTGACAAGCTGGCTGCGCTTGGATTTCGAGTGCACTGCATCGGGAAGATGAAGCAGCATTTTGAGTTGTGAGTTTAGCGGTAGTTGATGCGGATCAGTTTTCACATGGTGCATGACGAAGGCGTTCAGACAAATGTTATGGTGATCAGCGGTGTTTGCCGGCCGACAGAACGGGACCGACTGATACGTGCGAAATACCTCTTAGATATTGCAGGAGAGCCCTTCCATGAGGGTGATCCAAGCGACGCGGGACATGGCGTTACAGCACTGTTTCGATGAACGCTGTTGCGGAGCTACCGGCGCTCGAGGGTGAGGAGCACATACTAGAGACGCGGCTTGAAGGTGAGATGTATCATACAGTCAATGACCGAAACGTGAGCGCACCGAAATCCACAGGCCAGTTATTGAGCAGGCTTGAAGACCTCGAGAAGGCCCCAGTAACAGACAGCCCAGCGGAGGTCCCATTCGACTCAGATTCGGGCGAACCAACCAAGTCCAAACTGAGGGCCGCCAAACACTTCGAATCCAAGCCAAACTTGGTGTCGAAAGTCGCTGAGGAAGCTGAGGACAGCTCGGCGTGTTCGTTTGTGGTCCGCCGAGCATGCAGAACGACATAGCGAACACAGTTGCAAGGGAGCAGCTTTCCCTCATGAGAGATGGCCAAAAAGAGATCTACCCGCACTTGGAACACTTCTCGTGGGCGTGAAGGTCTCGCATGAGGCTTGTTGAGCATAAGCGAGGTAAGACGTATGCAGAACCCGGTAGTGTTTCTAGCTAGTCTGTAGGCCCTGTCGATACCTCCTGAGTAGCATTACCAGCGATATCACCATCTCCCATACAGGACGGAGCCGCTTAGTTGCCGGTTAAGGGAGCTAGAAGTCTTTATAGGTAAGACTCTAAAAGAGGCCCGGGAGTTTATCTAGTCTCTAGAACGCTCCCTCGATGCCCCCGTTATAGTCGGAGAGGTATTAGCTAAGTGCCTAGGGTTACGAAGCTTATCTTTAAGCCCCTTCTAGTAGACCTTGTAGAGCTAATACGCGAGAAGTTAGACAAGCATATAGAGGCGCGTAAGGCGTTACTAGATGCCCGCTAGGCATCCCGAGGAGAACCGCTGCTTCTTTAGGGGCTAGTATCCCTATCTACGTATATAGCCTATTATACTATAGGAGTCTATAATGTTGCACTTACTACCGAGGAGGTTAACTAGGTAACTAGCCCTTAAGAGATTATATACCGGAATAAACTGCTATAAGTCCTAGCCGCGGTAGGTCTAAATAGAACTAAGATACGGTACCTCCTTAACTCTAGGGCCAAAATTAACTGCATTTAGTATTAGTCCGCCCTCTAAGCCTCGATCCCTATCTCTAGCCTACCGCCCGCGTTATCTTAGGACCGGATAAATATAGCTAATAGCGAATCTATCTCTTTCCTTAGCATCTATATAGCTATAGTAGTCTATATTAGAGATATCCCTATTACTACGCCCTTTATAGTTGTCCGCACCCTACTATACCCTACTATCCTCGGCAAGCTATACGCGTATCGTATATCTCTTCTTATATAGCGAAGCCTATTGTTACGAACATGCGCTGAAAGATCATGGACGGCAAGGAAAAGGCGCGATGACAGCCAATCAAGAGTCTGGGGATATCACGTGACCGACCAAGCCTCCTCAGACATGGTCGAACTGACCAGACGACCGACTGACCAGTCGAGTGGTCGAACGGACGAACCGACCAGACGACCACCGACATGGTCGAATGGTCGGATGGTCGCCAAGAGACACGAATCTCCTATGTATATAGCAAGTGTGCTTTCTTCATATGTA
>NAJQ01000608.1:0-18057 GCA_005059865.1 Friedmanniomyces simplex
CGCAAGCAGCACAAGCGGCACGCCGAAACGCCAACTCATACGCATGCTGGTGGGAGTGATAAAGCAGTTTCGCGGAGCGGGTTGCTTAGCGGGTGGACATGGCCTACAAGTATTAAGTCAGCAGCTGCTCTGTGGCATGAAATATGCGTGGAGGTTTGTCTCACCTTCGTCACCACCCTCTTCAGCGCCAACTCCTTCTTCCTCAGGTCGTCCGAGCCGGCATCCTCAATCTCGAGCTGCGCCATAGCATCGCTGAGCGCGCTCTCAATCTTCTCCTTCTGGCCGCGCTTGAGCTTCATGCTCATCGTAGGGTCGGACACAATCTCCTCAACTCTGCTGATGTACGACTCCAGCTGCTGCCTCGCCTCGAACTTCTTGCTGAAAGCGTCATCAACACCCTTGAATTTCGCCGCTTCCTCAACCATCTTCTCGATCTCGCCGCTGCTGAGCTTGCCGACGGAGTTGGAGATGGTGATATTGGCGCTGCGTCCGGAGGTCTTCTCGGTGGCGGTGACCTTGAGAATACCGTTGACATCCACCTCGAAAACGACCTCGAGGACGGCGTCGCCGGCCTTCATAGCTGGAATCGGAGCGAGCGTAAACTCACCCAGCGAAGTGTTATCCTCGCAGTTGACACGCTGTGAGTTATGGTTAGCGGAGTGTTGGCCGGAGACGAAGAGGATAGAAACCAACCTCTCCTTGGAAAACGGGGAACTGCACGGTCTGCTGGTTGTCTTCGGAACTGTCAGTAAACTAGTGAGAGAATGGATGTCAGTGAATAGTTACCTGCGACAGTCGTGAACGTGCGCTTCTTGATTGTGGGTACCTGTATATATGGATTAGCAGGTATCTCCGAGATCAGTCAAAGGCGCCGCTCATGAGGCTAGCTTACCGTCTGACCACGCGGCACGACGGGAGCGAAGATGTTGCCCTCCATAGCGACACCGAGCGAGAGCGGGACGACATCGAGGAGCAGCACGTCCGCCGTGTCGGCGGAGGTGGCCTTGCCAGACAGGATACCTGCTTGTACCGCAGCGCCGTACGCGACAGCCTCGTCGGGGTTGATGCTCTTCTCGAGCTTCTTGCCGTTGAAAAAGTCGGACAGGAGCTTCTGTATCCGCGGGATGCGCGTGCTGCCACCCACCAACACGATCTCGTCGACCTTGCTCCTCTCAATATTGGCATCCTTCAGGACCTGCTCCACTGGCTGCATGGTGCCGTTGAAAGCCTTGCCGTTGATCTCCTCGAACCTCGCGCGGGTGATGTTGGAGTTGAAGTCCTCGCCGTCGAAGAGGGAATCGATTTCGATCGTGGTCTGTGTGCCGTTGGAGAGGGTACGCTTCGCACGCTCACAAGCTGTTCGCAGGCGGCGGAGAGCGCGAGCATCACCGGAGATGTCTATAGTCGATGTGTTAGTTGTTGTTGACCTTGTCAGTATGGCACTTTCTGCGCTTGTGTGCTTCCAGTTCCCAGGGCCACCGGAAAATCTTGTTGCATGGCACACAGTGAGGCCCGGTGTCACCGAATTCGAGCTTCCGCTTGTGGCCTTTGGTGTCGTAGTGAATAAGAAGACTAGCGTTGTCATGGGCGTTGATGTCGCATAGACTGCAGCGGTGTAGTTGGTTTTCCACAGCAGCCTGTTGCTTGGCTTTGGTGGCTGGTCGCTGCTTTGCATTCTTGGCTGCCTGGGAAGCTTTGTATTCTTCGGTGGGATTTTTGCGCTGAGCTTTCCCATACTCCTGCATGTAGCGGCGGTTCTTCTCACTGACGGCGACGGCCATTTGTTCGAGTTGCTCAGGAGTGAAGTCGAGCTCCTCATCGCTGTAGAGTAAGGGATCGACGAGAGCGCTGTGTGAACAGAGGCCGTCGTACTTGAAGGTCTGGCGGTCCCATGGACAGAGATGACCGTAGCCGTATGAAGTGGTGCGAGAGCGCATGGCCCAGAAGACGCAGCTGAAGGCTGCCTCCAAGGCGAGGACAATGGTGCGGACTGTTGGCAGGTCGGCTGTAGCTGGTAAGGGACAGTAGGCAAGCAAAGCAATGTGATTGAGTTTGTAGCCATCACGCAAAGCTCGAGCGACGTAGCGCGGTGTGTTGACGCCGCGGCGGTGTTCAGACAGACGTGCTCGTGCGCCACGATATCTGCCGGTGCCAGAGCCGATATAGAGAAGCGGCTTGTGGCCTGGCTTTCGGAGCACCATGGCATAGACGCCCCAGATATTCTTAGGAACGGCGGTGTCCAGAGACTCAAACCAGCGGATTGATGGGGGTGCAGCAGCTCGGAGAGCGTCCAATAGGCCGGGACAGAATGTAAAGCCAGCAAGAGTGAAAAGAGCAGTAAGGCGATCCTGCGAAGAGAGGACATGGACGAAGCGCTGGTTGATCCAGGTCGAGACATTGAGGCAAGCCCACAGCACCTGGAGTATGTGGCTGGCAAGGTCGGTTGCGTCGACTGGCATCCTCGAGAGTGTGCTGCTGATGTGAGGTGCGCCAGAATCGTGGTCCACGATGATAGTAATTCGGTCGGGTCGGTTTGGTATCAGCGATAGTCGGGCCAGTGACCGGTTTTCCAGTGAGAGAGATAGTCGTGGTGTGTCCAGTGGAAGACCAGAGTAGAAAGCGAGCGTGAAGAGTTTTGTTGACTCTCCCTCATGGAGAGAGGAAAGGACTCATGGGCAAGCATCCTTTCCTCTCCCATGATGTGGAAGGTGGCCGCCCGCAAAAGGGTAGGCACTATCACCGAAAAGAAAAACATCTCGACTCACCCTACGTACCGCAGTCAGCAAATTTGAACTCTACAGCAATGAGTGCAGCCATGTAACAGCATACCTTTCCCTTAGTTTTTCGTTGGAACTCCTTTTTGAAATGCTCGAGGAGGTTGGTGTCGAAGTCCTGACCACCCAAGTGAGTGTCACCAGCGGTGGCCTTGACGGTGAAGACACCGCCCTGGATGTGCAGAAGTGAGACATCGAAGGTACCTCCTCCGAGATCATAGATCATGACGTTCCGCTCCTTGTCCGACTTGCCAGCGCCGAGACCGTATGCGATAGCGGCGGCGGTGGGCTCGTTGATGATGCGGAGAACGTTGAGGCCGGAGATTGCGCCGGCGTCCTTGGTGGCTTGTCTTTGGTTGTCGTTGAAGTAGGCGGGTACCGTAATCACGGCCTTCTGCACCTTCTTGCCCAGCTTCGTCTCCGCGACCTCCTTCATCTGCGCATTGTTAGCTCACCCGTCCAAGCCAAGCAAGACTCGTATGTCTGACCTTGCCCAACACCATGGCGGATATCTCCTGCGGCGAGAAAGTCTTGGTCTCACCCAGGTAGTCTACCTGGATCTTGGGGCTGTTGTCGTCGTCGATGACCTTGAACGGCCAGGACTCGATGTCCTTCTTGACCGTCGGGTCGTCGAACCGCCGCCCAATCAGCCGCTTCGCATCGAACACCGTGTTCTCCGGGTTCATCGCCGCCTGGTTCTTCGCCGCCTCGCCGATCAAGCGCTCTTCCGAGGTGAAGGAGACGAAGGATGGGGTGGTGAAGCTTCCCTGCTCGTTGGCGACTGGAGCATCGTCAGTAATGTCACCGCGCCAGGCAAGGTTCTTTGAACTCACTGATTTCAACGCCAGCGCCCTCATAGTTGGCCACACACGAGTAGGTCGTGCCTACGAAGTTGTAAGTCTTGACTCCGGTATTCCTCGATCTCGCATTCTCTTACCAAGATCGATGCCAATGGCACCATCGTACACTTCGTCGGCCATGTTTATGGGTAGGTGGATGGGTGTGTTCGGGGGGTGTTGGAAGGGGAGGTGAGTGATGTTTCCAATGAGCTTGACCGCACCGCACCGCAAAATCGCGAACAGAAAATTGTAGGCACGGGCCTCGCGGAAGACTGCCGCACGAAATCGGGCCTGAGGCATGAAGATACTTGAGACACATCGTGGTGAGTTCAAATGACACAACAATAAATAACGTACACCAACGACCATGCAACTCAATGAATGGTACGCTTCACTTTCGGGAGGCACGCTGCTTCTATGCTAGCAAATGATCTGGCGACTCGCGAGCACCTGAATCGAGGTGGCCAGGTGGCAAATGCTTCATGGTTGGCTAATCCGTTCCTCGAGCAATGCTACATGATATCTCTGATTGGCATGAAATCGATTATGCAAGATGCAAAGGTCAATGCCCAGACTACTCTGCCAGTACGTCGATCATCGCAATACATTCCCCATCCATGGGACGGCCGCTTCAAACCGACACCGCCCTTCATGCCTTGTCCTCGCGAGCATACTCATTGGTACCAATCGACTTCTTCCTCTGCGCCGTGTTCTCCAAGTCCACCAAGCTCGTCTTGCGCCCGCCATCATAACCAACTTCAGCAACCTCCTGGAAGGAAACGGTAGGCTGGAAACCCGGCGACTTCCACGCCTTGCCGACCTTGGCATACATCTCGTCGACTTGCTCCAGCGACATTCCCTTCGTTTCGTAGATCATGGCCCAGACGAAGAAGATGCAGATGAAGCAGAATCTGGAGATTATGGTCAGCTCAACATGCAGATTCGACAAGTCTGTGAAGCGCGATGCTTGTCGGACTCACCCGCCCCAAATGAAAAACACTTTCGAGCCCAGGTTGGCATTGCCGGGGCCATTGTCGACGAGATACGGTGTCGCGTAGGCGATAGCCCAGTTCAACAACCAATTCGAAGCGGTCGTCATAGACAGCGCCTTGGCGCGAACTTTCAGCGGGAACTGCCAAAAATATTAGCCACCACTTTCCACATTCCATCGACACGCCAATCCACTCACGATCTCTCCCGTGACGACCCACGCACACGGGCCCCAAGAACAGGCGAAGAAGAAGATGTAAATGCACACGAAAGCGATCAGCGCCTTTTGGCCGATCTCGTTCCCGGTGCCGATTCCGGTGCCGACGCCAGCCACGATGAACTGGCAAACTGCCATGCCGATGGCGCCGAAAAGCAGCAGTGGGCGGCGACCCCAGGCTTCGACCATGTATAGACCAGGGAAAGTGGAGCCGACGTTCACAGCGGAGGTTATCATGCTTATGATGAACGAGTTCTTGATGCCCGAGTTTGTGAAGTATCTTTCTTTTGGTCAGCAGGTGTCTCAGATAGTCGCGAAGGGTTACACCCATCGGTATGCTTACGAGGTGCCGTAGTAAAAGATGAAGTTGACACCAGTAAGCTGCTGGAGCGATTGGAGCAAGCAGCCAGTAGCCAGTCGCTTGCCGAGGTTGCCCTTGAAGCAGTCGAGGTATGTGGCCTTGCCGAGCGACAACTCGTACTCGTGGTTCGCCGTGATCTCGCCAAGCTCTTCCACCAGCGCCGGGTGATCGACGTCGAGACGTCGCAGGCGACTGAGCGCTTTGGCCGCCTTCTCAGGTCGGCCTTTTTTGATGTGGAAACGGGGGGTCTCTGGCAGCACGACTGGGGAGCTGTCAGCTTACAACCTGTGAGACGGTATGGCAGCAGTCATCTTACGCATTCCGCTGAATAGGATGATGGCCCAAGCGAACTGGACAGCGATCGGGATGCGGTAGGAACCAGTATCTCTGCGGTTCCTTGTCGAATGATCCACAACGGACGCAAGAAGCAGCCCAATGGTAATGGCAAGTTGATAGGATCCAACGATCGTGCCGCGAATCCTGCACATTTGAGTTAGCAAATGTCTGTCACCAAATAGCATTCATCGCGACCATCGCAACTCACCACTTCGGCGCCGTCTCGCTCTGGTACAGCGGGATGCTGGCCGAAATCATGCCCACACCATAGCCAGCAACGAACCGTCCAGCGACGAACAAGGGAATCGCCGTCGAAGCCGTTTGCAGAATGACTCCGATGGTGAATACGATTATCGATATTATCAGACCAAGGCGTCTGCCGAGGAAGTCACACGCAGGCGATGCGGTGAGAGCGCCGAAAAAGGTACCAGCTGATAACAAGGAGACGATCTCGGCTGACTGGGACGCCGTGAGAATCGGGAGTCCAGTGGTCGGATTGATCTGGCCGGTGGTCGTGAAAGTCTCCAGCCAGTAGGGCATGGCGAGGATGCCGCCGATGGTACCAGTGCTGGAACAGCCGTTAGCTGGCGACGCTGAGTAGCCTTGTTTGACGAGTCTCATACTCATATCCGAAGAGAACACCGCCAAAAGCTACGAAGAAACCAACGACGATGGCAGGCCATGCCTTGCCTGGCGTCCCCGGCGGCGGCTTGATGGTGAGAGGCATGTCGTCTGGTGTTTCCGAGGTTGCTGCTATGCGAAGTCGACCGGTGGCGGGTGGATCGAAAGGGCGACACCAGCGGTGACAGGTCAAACAACACGCGACCCGAAGCTGGGACAACAGACGAGGGAGGGGATGATATACTCTTACCAACTCCGCTGGAGTAGTAGTGCCATGGGGCTAGACGGCCGGAGATCTCAAACTAGCATTGCCGCTAGTCGGAGCTCAACCTTCGTCAAGAGACCGGGTGTCGTGCGACACAAACCTCATGTTGCAGCTCCTGCATGGCGGGGGCCGAGAAAAGAACACGTCGTGACGGCGCTATGAGGGCTATTGATACACCGACCACGGCGCCAGGCCTGGCTCGAAAAGGAGGTAACGAGTGCCATTGCGAACATTCGGCCATTTTTCCTCGAAGAGCTCATACCTGCCCCAGCGTGGTATAGACAGAGATCGGCGTATGTAACAGCAAGGCGGGGAAGCTGTCGTTTCGTGGGAGTCGAAGGGGTGCCGCCGCTCCTGCTGCGCCCAAACACGCATATGACGCCGATGATACGTCCAGGCGAGAGGATGCTAGTCGCTCAAAGTTCCCGTGACGTGGATCAAGCATCCCACAAGCATTTCCTTGGGCGGCCTTTTCGGCCCTTCTCACGCCCCTTCCCTGCAGTCATTATTATTTCGAGATTATTTTGTGCATTGCAGCAAGCGATTCACGGGGCTTCCTGCGGCCTTGCCAACAATGCTCGATCGAGGGCTGGAGTCGCTCTTTGACGGCGATTGGTGCCGGAACCCCTCTGCATATGGGACGGCAACTCACACCGGTCCATGCCTTACGCTGCTACCTCCTACTGCTGAAGTGCTGATGTCGCCGGTACACGGTCGAGCTCCGCAAAGTCTGACGTTATCGCGGTCTCGGGTGGCTCGCCGTCCCGTCTGTGTGCATGTGGGGAAAGACGATCATGGCGATCACGCGTTGTCACGTCCAAGCTGTTCATGTACATGTACATTTCATGTTCATCAACTGCGTACTCTTCTTCGAGAGCAACATTGTTGATCACGTCGGTCGCGGACCCTACAGTCTCCTGCCTCACCCCCCGTCGTCCCAGAGCCCGGAGACATGTAGGGGCCATGCGCCGAGCGGCCCGCCACCGGCCATACCGCGGTGCCATTCGCGGCTCCCACAGCAAGTCTGCATCCTGGCCGAGAGTAACGCCGCTGTACAGTATGCCCTCCACAGCGGGTCGCCTCGACCACGACTCCACGAGCTCTCGGCTGCTTTGCACAGAGCTGCAGAGCCGCCCATAATGAGCATAGACCACGACGCCGTACTCGATACCGCACATTTTGGTGGGTCGACATCGGAGACAGCACGGTTGTGATATCTGGCATTTCTATCAAAAACCCCGCCCTGCCTAGGTATGGCAAGCTGCTACATGCCCATCATTCCGTCGCCATCGCCCATCTACGCCGTCTTCGCCGCTCGATCCTTCCTTTCCTGTTCCTGCAGCGCCTTCCACTTCTCCCGCGGAATCGTCAAGCACCGAATGCCAAGGTACTCGCATATCGCATCGATGACCAGCAGGGCCCAGCGGAAATAGATCAACACCGCCAAGACAAAGTAAGCCCAGAGGTAGTAGTATTCGCTCCTCGCTGAGATGGCCGGTAAGCCGAGATAAGGACGATTGACGAGGACCGCCCCGCCGACGAGGGGTGCGAGAAGGGCAGTCCAGTATGGGTACGGTTGGCGTGTCAGATGCGCCAGGATGGTCTTTGTCGTCATGCGGCCGAAGACGAAGGATAGAGTGAGGCAGAGTAGGCAAACGTGGTTGTCCGTGAGCAAGGCGGAGTATGGCGATCCTAGCCACGCGACCAGAGAGCCAACGAACACCAGCATGGGCGTCCATTCGAGGAACAGCGGGCTCAGCGGCAAACTCTTCGCTCGACGGGCCTCTGCCACGTTGTAGATGCACGAAGGCAAATGGCCGATGAAGAAACTGACGAGCAGCAGTGGACCCCAGACGTCCTTGAAGCTGATCGAACCCAGGAGATGTTCAACCCCGAAGAAGCCTGCCAGCGGCTGGTGCCAGATCTGTGGCCGTAGATTCCGGAGAGCACCATGATGGACGACGCGATCAACAAGCCCTCCGTCGGGCCGTTGAAGTAGCCTAGGTACAGGGTATGCGTGTGGTAGGTCTCCCAGGTTGAGAAGAACATTGGCAGGGTCGGTATCAGGGCGGTCAGGATACCTTGGGTCGAAGGGTGGCAGACTTAGCTGCTGTTCTAGGCACTTGTCGACGCATGCCCTACGGAGCCAAGGGTGACTTACCAAGCCGTGTCGGTCCCAACCCCATCGCCGACGTCTCCAGCAGCGACGCGAGCGTACAATTCAGCGAATCAATCCCATGATCGAAGAGCTCACCCAGTCCGGAAGAGGTGCCCGTACGACGTGCTTGCTTCCCGTCAATGTTGTCCATGGTCGAGTAGGCCCAGACGCCGAAAGCGTAGCTGTAGCAGACCCAGGCTTGCTTGGGCCCTTGGAGCTCCGGGTCCATGAGTTGGAGTAGGAGGACGTTGCCGAGGACGAAGAAGAAGCCTAGGAGGGTGACCATGTTGGGGGCGAGCCATAGTGGGAGGAAGTTGACGCAGGCGTTCCACTATGGAAGTCTGTGAGTATGTCTTCGGGGTTCGCCGCGAAGTTCATGATGGATGGGAAGGGCGTACGTAGTGTCGTAGGATATAGTATGAGACTGGTGACTTGTCGACGGAAGAGTATTTGTACGTCTTGAAATGCTTCAGAGCATCGTCCGAGATGCACTCGGCGACCGCCTTTTCTGGAGAAGGTGTCAGTATTAATGTCCAGGTGTTCAATGGGCAGTTGGACGTACTTTGCCCGACCATGATTCAAGTTTGGTACGCCGAGCACTCTGTCTCAGCTTGGCTCCGTTCTATATCATTGCTGTGAATGTGAAGACGGGACTGCTCTCAATTCGCCTACTCCAAGGTGAGGTCTTCAACAAGGGACAGGTAACAAGGTGCTTGGTAGATAAGGGTGGTTGGCAGAATCTCACCGCCCGGAGAAGCTCCTATCGAATTTGCCCACTCTGCAGCTCAAAGACTGCACAAGAAATTTACCGACAAGAGACTGCCGCTACACCCTCTACCGTCTGCCATATCCCTCCTACACACCTAACAGCAGCCTCCGAAGGCGTGCAGTTGTTATGACGTTTGCACCCACCACCTTCACCAGCCAAGGTGCGAACAGTTACACCTCGTCCACACCGCATTGATTGATTGCTTGCTTGACATCGCGGTTGGCCAAGGGCTGACGGTGTATGCCGTAGACTACATCTCCGACCACCTCTGGAAGGCGAACGTGAATTGAGAAGACGTCCCCCAAGTCAGATCGATCATCTTTTTCAACAGATAAGAGTCAGAAGCCTCGTCAGGGCGCCAACTACACCAACACTGCCAGGCCTTCGCAGCCATGGCATTCACCGGGCGCATCACTCGCCAGCTCAAGCACGAGCTAGTGCAGCATGGCAAGCAGAGAGCTCCTCAGGTCGTCAAACGGACCTTCGTCCAGACCGCCCACCAGCCCACCTTCGATAAGCCGAGCAATGCTGTTCGCCAGCAGGTCCGGTCCTTCGCGAAGTCTACAAGATTCGCAGCAGCTCTACCACAAGTCGCGCCCAACGCGCAGGCCTACCTCGCCAGCGGTGCAGTCGGGACCAGTCAGAAGAAAGTGGATGTCAAGAAGGTGCTCGTGATCGGCTCCGGCGGCCTCGCGATCGGCCAAGCAGGCGAGTTCGACTACTCCGGCTCGCAAGCCCTCAAGGCGCTGAAAGAGGAGGGCGTGAAGTCTATCCTTATCAACCCGAACATCGCTACCATCCAGACCGCCCACGTCCTCGCCGACGAGGTGTACTACCTCCCGGTCACGCCCGAGTATGTCACGTACGTGATTGAGAAAGAGAGGCCGGACGGGATCTTCCTGTCCTTCGGTGGGCAGACGGCGCTCAATCTTGGAGTGCGCATGGACAAGATGGGTATCTTTGAGCGGTATGGCGTGCAGGTGCTGGGTACGAGCACAAAGACGTTGGAGACGAGTGAGGACAGAGATTTGTTTGCCAAGGCGCTCAATGAGATCAACATCCCGATCGCGGAGAGTATTGCCGTTGGTACGATCGATGAGGCACTCGAGGCGGCGGAGACCGTTGGGTACCCGGTCATCGTTCGCGCGGCATACGCGCTTGGCGGTCTTGGATCCGGATTTGCCGACAATGCCGACGAGCTCCGGGATTTATGTGCGCGTTCTTTGACGCTATCGCCGCAGATTTTGGTCGAGAAGTCGCTCAAGGGCTGGAAAGAAGCCGAGTACGAGGTGGTGCGTGACGCCGCCGACAACTGCATCACGGTCTGCAACATGGAGAACTTCGATCCCCTCGGCGTTCATACCGGCGACAGCATTGTCGTCTCGCCATCTCAGACCTTCAGCGATGAAGAATACCACATGCTACGCACTGCGTCAATCAAGATCGTGCGCCACCTCGGCGTCGTCGGAGAGTGCAACGTGCAGTACGCCCTTCAACCCGACGGCCTCGACTACCGCGTCATCGAAGTCAACGCCCGCTTATCTCGCTCCTCCGCCCTCGCCTCGAAAGCCACCGGATACCCTCTCGCATACACAGCCGCCAAGATTGGTCTCGGCTACGACCTGCCCAATCTACCAAATGCCGTAACCCGGACCACGACCGCCAATTTCGAACCCTCGCTCGACTACATCGTCACCAAGATCCCGCGATGGGACCTGTCCAAATTCCAGAACGTCGACCGGTCGATCGGCTCCTCAATGAAGTCCGTCGGAGAAGTAATGGCTATTGGCCGCACCTTCGAAGAGAGCTTCCAGAAAGCCATCCGGCAAGTCGACCCCAAGTACGATGGCGTGCAAGGCGACCATTTCGAGGATCTGGACGAAGTGCTCAAGAACCCGACGGATCGCCGCTGGCTGGCTGTTGGTCAGGCGATGCTGCACGAAGGCTACTCCGTCGACCGTGTCCACGAGCTCAGCAAGATCGATCGCTGGTTCTTATACAAGATCCAGAACATCGTCGACTGCACGCACGAGCTCCAGGATATCGGCTCGCTGTTCGGCGTGAAGAAGGAACTCATGCTCAAGGCGAAGAAGATGGGTTTCTCCGACAAGCAGATTGCCAAAGCGGTCAATTGCACCGAAGACGAGGTCCGTGCACGCCGTAAGAATTTCGGCATCAGGCCGTGGGTGAAGAAGATCGATACGCTGGCTGCGGAGTTCCCGGCGGATACGAATTACCTGTACACGACGTACAATGCGAGCACGCACGATGTCACGTTCAATGACCACGGTATTGTTGTGCTGGGGTCTGGCGTCTACCGGATTGGAAGCTCGGTCGAGTTCGATTGGTGTGCTGTCAACGCTACGCTGTCGCTGAAGGCGCTGGGAAAGAAGACCGTCATGATCAACTACAGTAAGGATATCGATGAGTGTGAATGATGGAGGAGACACTTGCTAACTATCTTACTCCATTTAGACCCCGAGACCTACAGCACCGATTTCGACGTTCCCGACCGACTGTACTTCGAAGAGCTGAGCTACGAGCGCGTCATGGACATCTACGAACTGGAGACTGCTTCTGGTGTTGTTGTCTCTGTCGGTGGCCAACTACCGCAAAATATCGCGCTCCGACTGCAAGAGACCGGCAAGGCGAAGGTGCTCGGCACCGACCCGAAGGACATTGACAAAGCCGAGGACCGCCAGAAGTTCTCGCAGATCCTCGATTCGATCGGGGTCGACCAACCGGCATGGAAGGAGTTGACATCCTACGAGGAGGCACGGACCTTCGCAGAGGACGTCTCGTACCCCGTGCTCGTGCGCCCCTCTTACGTACTTTCTGGCGCTGCCATGACGGTCATCCGCACCCCGGAGGAGCTGGAAGAGAAACTTCTAGCTGCTAGCAGTGTCTCCCCTGACCACCCGGTCGTCATCACCAAGTTCATCGAAGGCGCGCGGGAAATCGACGTCGACGCCGTGGCCTCGAACGGCAAACTACTGGTTCATGCCGTGAGCGAGCATATTGAGCAAGCGGGCGTGCACTCCGGAGATGCCTCGTTGGTGTTACCGCCCTCAAGCCTTCCGCAAGAGACCGTGGACCGCTGCAAGGAGATCGCAAAGAAGGTCGCCAAAGCGTGGAGTATCACGGGACCCTTCAACATGCAAATCATCTGCGCCGAGAACCCCGAAGGCGGCGAGAGCTTGCTCAAAGTCATCGAGTGCAACCTCCGCGCCTCGCGCTCCTTCCCCTTCTCCAGCAAAGTCCTCGGCACGAATTTCATCGACGTCGCCACGCGCGCCTTACTCGACAAAGACGTCCCGGAGCCCGTCGACCTGATGCAGCAGAAACGCGACTACGTCGCTGTCAAAGTCCCGCAGTTCTCCTGGACGCGCTTGGCGGGCGCAGATCCCTACTTGGGGGTCGAGATGTCGAGTACAGGTGAGATGGCGTGTTTCGGCAAGGACCTGATCGAAGCGTACTGGACGGCTATGCAGAGCACCATGAACTTCCGCATGCCGAACCCGGGCGAGGGATTGCTCTTCGGCGGCGACACGCAGACGCCGGATTTGGGCAGGATCGTCGACTATTTGAAGCCGCTGGGGTATAAGCTCTACGCCGCTAATGAGGAGGTGAAGACGCATCTCGAGTCCGCGAGCGAGGACGGTAGTGTGAAAGTCGAGGTTATTGAGTTCCCGAAGCAGGATAAGCGGAAGCTGAGGGAGGTGTTCCAGAAGTACGATATTAGGGGTGTGTTCAACTTGGCCAAGCGTCGGGCGAGCAGTATGGTGGATGAGGATTATGTGATGAGGCGGAATGCGGTGGATTTCGGGGTGCCGTTGTTCATGGAGCCTAAGGTGAGTCTTTGTCTCGCATGTTCCCTTCCTGTTCGTGAAGTATGAACCGACTGACGTTCTTTGCAGACTGCCGTATTGTTCGCGCAGTGCATGAGCGAGAAGTTGCCGAAGGGCGAGGGGATCCCGAGTGAGGTTAGGAGGTGGAGCGAGTTTATTGGGGGCAAGCCTTTGTAGAGGGTGGGAAAGGCGATATAGGCGGGCGTTCAGATGGTACATGTGGGAAGAGAGAGGCTATCGAGGATGCCCGACTTCCGTCTACAACCTCGACCGCTTCCAAAACTCGATCACTCTAACACGGCCTCCCCACAGACTGCATGATGAAGCCCATCATGCGATCGGATACCGCCACGCATTTCCACCGCTGCTCCACCATACCTCGATAACTCCTCGCTTCACCAACCCCCCTCGCCATCGCTGTGGACGTAGTCATCAACCTCGTACTCGGGTCTCCCGCAGCGGTCCTCGACCTCCCTCTCGTCAAGCCCCTCACCACCCCACTCTCAACCCCTCCGCACTCAAGTCCACAAGAACAATGAGCATCCTCGTACGTCCCCATCCCATCCTGTACCCAGTCTCGGATGAGCTGTTCCGTATCCATCTGTCGCTGCTTGCACACCACGTCCCACGCCGGCACATTCTGCTTCGCCCACCCAAGGAATCTCAGCCGCCGTCTATAGCCGCCGGCGAGGTAGTTCCTGACGCGCCCGGGCAGGATGATGTAGTCGTTGATGTCATAGGCGTCGTCAGAAACCGGGCGGTAGTCGAGGTGGACGTAGCGGCATTCCGGCCTCGAGCAGTCGTCTTTGCTGTACGGGCTGAGCGTGCAGATCCGGTGGACGCAGGGTGTCTCGCTCATCTGGCACTGGTCGCAGACCGGCGCTTCGTTGCAGGGTAGGCCGTGGCCGCGGCAGTGGTCACAGACGATGAATTTGCCGTCGTAGCTGTGGTGGAGAGGCGACTGGGGTATGTCGTCCCCGTCCTGCGCATGTCAGTCGTGGCCAAATGTCCAAAAAGCCCTGTACACTGACTAGGCTCGCCTGCACACTGGGAGTGACCTTCTCAGCATCCTCGCGGTGTGGCTCGAATGGCGATCCTGCCTCCGCCCGCTCACGTTCCGCCTCCTCCACCCCGTCATCAGTATCGGTCGCCCCGTCACCGTCCGGGGACTCGTCATCGTAATCGCTCTCCCACTCTTTACAACCCTCCGAAACTCCACCACGGCGATGCGACTTGTGTGATGCATGCAGCAGCTCGAGCAGCTCGTCCAGATACTTTTCCGCCTTCTTGGCAGCTCTCTGCACATCTTTCGGCCACTTCTCGATCCCACGCATGCGAGTTGCCTTCCGGCATGCGCTTCGGAAGGCTTCACAGTAGGCTTTCTTGCACTGATGGCGTCCCCAAGGACCGCCAGCCATCCTGAAAGATGTCACGGACAATTGTCGTGGTGTCGCCTGAATCTGTTCGAATAGGAAGGGGCGCGAAAGTGGCAAGCACAATACGAATATGTACTAGGTGTTGCGTCACAGGACCGCCCGTCAGGTTTGTAGTGAGAGGGAAAGAAAAGACGTGAGCATGCGAAGCTGATACGTCTGTAGTCAGCAGCCTGTTTCGTCACAGGTCGTCGGAAGAGGAAGGAGCCACGCACCACAGGACGTGGCATCTCAGCACGCCACAACATCCCCTCAGCTTCCCTTCACCCTCATAACCGCCACGGACAACACCATCCCGCCCTCTCATTCCCGCACGCCCATCTCCACTGCCATCCCCGCCCCACCGCTCGCCTCTTCACCGTCCCCCCAAGTTACGCCCTCCCCACCCCCTCCCCAGGCCTGCTCTTCATCGTACTCCTCGCACCTCCCCACCCCACTCATCAACATTCCAAACGCCCCTACCGCCCTCGCACTCCTCAACCCCTGCCCCGTCCCCGCTATATCATCCGGTCCGTCAACACCACCACCCCAATATCGCAGAACACCCTCCCAGCATGCTTAAGCCCGGACGTCGTAGTAGCGTCACCACCCCTCTCGCGCTTTCGCTCCGCCGTGTCATTGCGTAAGCGCTCTCGGTTGGCTAGCCATGTGGGATCATCAGCTCGGGGGTTCGCTTGCTCGGAGTGAGGGGGGTATTGTGATGTTTCAATATAGCGCGTGCGAGGCCTGGACGCTGCTGGGGTTGGGGAAAAGGGGGGGGCGGGGGGCGAAGTACAATGGGTAGATGTGTCAGCATAGCATCAGAGGCGTTTCGGAGGGGGAAGGGGTTTGAGGTCAACGAGGCGACGCTGCTGAACCATGTGACGGAAGTGAGAGTGAAGAGTGTAAGGGAAGGCGATGCGCTGTGGGAAGAGTGCGGCATTGCGCGAGAAAACGTGGAAGGGATTTGGCTCGACATAGCTACCATTCATGTGGTCGCAGTTCAAGCAGCCGGGAACGGATATGCTTTCACCACCCTCTGCTCCTCATAGACGGAGGGAATCCCCCCCCTTATCATTCCGGCAGACCTCCAGCATTGATTGCAGGCTCCATCTCCACCTCACGATATCACCCCTGCACCCTAAACGTCCTGCCAGACGCCGTCTTCCTCTCCCTCCCCGCGTTCCCATCCCCACCCGCCACCTCCTGCGCCTCCGGCCGCGCCCTCCGGAGCACCTGCAGGAAATCCGCCGTCCGCCGCCGCATGCGCGAGTGGATATAGGCTTTACTGGCCTTGATGTGGTAGTGGAAGTAGTCGCGGAAGGTCTGGATGTGGGAGATGACGGCTTCGCGGCGCTGGGGGGTGAGGTGGCGGGGGAAGAGGACTGGCATGGGTTAGAAAAGGTTGAGTGGGGGAGGGTGAGTCCGGGGAAGGGAGGGAGTGATGGGTGACGTACCGAATGTGACATATGTGATCTCCCCCTTCCCGGCCTTGATACCCGGTATACCCTGCAACTCCAACGGTGGATCGTCGCGAGCGAGCACTTGCGGCGCATTCTGCACCCCCCGTTTCCGCGCATCCACAAATTCCTGCAGGAAGACCTTCCCATACACCCGATCCGTCTCTTCCCGGAACACCGTACTGAAGATCACCGTCACGCGGTCGTGGGAGGCTTTGATGTATATGGCCTCCTCCTCCCGGTAATGAATCGCGCGTACCTCCCCTCCTTCCCTGACACCCTGCGGCGCACTCTCGCTGGTGTATTGCTTCGCCTGCTCTTGCAGCGACGCGAACTCATCGAACGCCTGTTCGTACGGTGCAGCCATGGCGTTCCGCTTCAGCAGACTGATACGTTGGATCAGATCATCCTTTTCTTCCTGGCTTGCGGGCAGCTGTTCGAGGTCCACTTGCACGGAGAAGTCGTAGCCATTCTCGGCTGCGACGATGTAGGAGGAGTATTCGCGTTCGAGGACCGCTTCGGCGCCGTACTTGACGAGTTCCGGGTAGCACTTTATGGCGAGGGAGATGAGGATCTTGGTTTTGGATTCCGGGGTGGAGATGTGGAAGGTGACGTTGTCGAAGTCGGAGACGACTTGGTCGATGGCGGTGGGGGTGGCGCTGGGATGGTGTTAGGTGGGCTGGAGGGGGTACGGTGTGTTGGATGAGCGACTCACTCTGGTGCAAGTCGGTCTCTTAGTATGCTCTCGATCAGCACGTTCTGATAGTCGAGGAGGAGCATTGTGGGGGAGTGCGCAGCTCAACGCTGCCTTGAATTGGTAACAGAGTCGAACCTATACCGCTTTTTCACTCAATGTCGCTCAAAAGAGGAAGAGAGGGGATGTTTTCTGTAACTGCCTCCTTCCGTCGTCGTCGTCAGGTCCAAGGTGGGATGAGCACTGCGGCTCAACGGCCCGCTCTCGGCGATCTTCCAGCAGCAGCCGAAACGCGGGGTGCATGTTCCAAAGGCTTCAAAAAGTTCCAGTCGCAAAAAGAGTGGAAGGTGCTCGCTGTGCTGCAACGATGGTCCGCTCATACAGGCGCTACGAGCCCGGCCACTCCTTCGCCACCATCTGTACCGCTTCCTCCAACGCCGTCTGGACACCCGATCCTTCCCCTCACACGCCCAACAATGCCCGCGCCACCGACTCCGGCCGAGCGTACGTGGGCGCGAACGAGGATGTGCTGTGCTGGGACGTGAAGAAGGGCGAGCTACTGTCGCGGTGGCAGGACAAAGACAATCGTAGCGAGGTCACTGCTCTGACTCAATGCGCCGCGCAGTCGGACTTGTTTGCTGCGGGATATCCAGATGGCAGTGTTCGAATTTGGGATGCTCTGTCTGGGCAGATCGTGGTGAGCTTCAACGGCCACAGGAGCGCTGTCACGCACTTGCAGTTTGATCGGGAAGGAGCGAGGCTGGTAAGCGGGAGTAGGGATACGGATGTTATCGTCTGGAACTTGCTGTCCGAGACGGCGGAGTTCAGGTTGAGAGGGCACAAGGACCAGATCACGGGCCTGGCTTTCCTCCAAACACCAGTGCAAAGAAGGCAGAGCCCACATACGGATGAGGCGCTGGATGTTGGTGCGGATGAGTCAGAGGAGATGGAGGAGAAATACCTGGTGTCGACGTCAAAAGATGCCTTGATCAAACTGTGGGACTTGACCAGCCCGCATTGCTTGGAAACGCATGTGGCGCAGACGAATGGCGAGTGCTGGGCGCTGGGTATGAGCCCAGACGGAGCAGGGTGTATTACGGCGGGGAACGACGGTGAATTGAAAGTCTGGCAGATCGACCTTGATACACTCGCCTCGCTTGGTGGTGGCGGAGGCGAAGGCAAGCATGAGAACGTGTTGACAAGCCGGGGTATCCTACGCCGTCAGGGCAGAGACAGGACCATCGGTATTCATTTCCACCCAAAGCAGGACTATGTTGCTGTTCATGGTTCGGAGAAGGCGGTGGAGGTGTGGC
>NAJQ01000609.1:0-18048 GCA_005059865.1 Friedmanniomyces simplex
ACGGCAGTCGCTGCTAGTTGCGCGATGGCGGCGATGATGTTCAGGATGTTGGCGGCTGTAGTGAGGACCGGCTGACCTTCGCAGTCCATGAAGCTGTTGTTTGATTTTGTGACTTGCTCTGGCAACGCCTGGGCCATTGACAAGACCCAAGCGGAGAAAAGCAGGGTGGATGTTGCCTTCATCGTAAAGGCTCAGGTGTTCGCAGCGTGGTCGGCATGTTTAGTTGCTTCTGAGACTCAAATATCAAAGTCATTTTGCTGTCGCCTTCTGAAGTAGGACAGTGTCACCGCAACCCGTCGCACACAATTTGCTATAAGTGGTCCTGGCTTCACCACTGGGTTGCACTGCAGGCTCCATCGCTATGCGCATTGTGACAGCTGGGAAACCTCTCTTATCAGCAAAAGCCCGCTCTACCCTGAATCTTGTTCCATAGGTCGGCGTATGTAACGCAGCAACGTCTGATCGTCTGATGGAGACGAGACCTTAAGGGGATAGGTTGTTGACAAGAGAGAAATTTCCTGACTGTCACATGCGCGTAGCGGAGTAGCCTGCGGTGCAACGCAGTGGTGAAGCAAGGGCCACGGGTGGCAGATTGTGTGCGACGGTTGCGGTGACACTGTCCTACTTCAGAACGCGCCAGCAAGATGTCTTTGATATATGATTCTTAGAAGCTCAACCCTGAGCCTTTACGATGCGGGCAATTTCCTCCCTGGTTCTCTCCGCTTGGACGTTTTCGAGGGCCCAGGCGTTGCCAGATCAATTCACGAAACCGAACAACAGCTTCATGGACTGCGAAAGTATACCGATCCTTGCTATAACCGCCAACATCCTCGCCATCATCACCGCTGCTGCTTAACTGGCAGCAATCGCCGTCAACTTGCATCTGCGTGCTCGAGCGAATGTAAGCAGATCGCAATGCCTACCTTGGTATTGGACTAGGCTGCTGACCAACGATAGGCAACTTAAGGTACGGCGCTGCCTGCAAGTTACCCCCACCCAGCATACGCATCAGTACAAGGATGCCACTTCAGTAAGAGAACTGTACGATGAGGAGATTGGTTGAAAGGTTGCTTTGATGGGCAGAGACAAGGTCGCCGCGTAGCCTACACATAGACAAGACGCCAGAGCATCGAGGATTTTTGCGGGAATCGCGGCTGTCGTCAGGCGGCATCTTGCGATTGTTCACTGTAAAGCGGTACCCGGCACACGTAGCGCAGACCGACCGCCTACATAGCAAACCCTCGAAAGCGCGGAAGTTTTCCACGGCCCAGATGCCGGCAAAGCGTTCACGCTTCAGCCGCCTCGATGTGCAATCCGGCGGAATGAACGTATGTACTTGCGGTTTCTCATGACGGTACATCCTATCCTGACGAGTCCCACGGTGAAGAGCTGTTTGAACGCTGGTCGGGTAGTCCTATGGAGAGACTGGTCCCCGGCGTCGCTTTGCAGGTACGTCGAGTGCAAGCTCACCTGCGGATGTCTCTGAGCTGGGTGATTCGTCCGACTCATCGGACGCGTTTTCATCGTCGTTACCGCTCTGTTTACTCAATGATCTTCTCGCAGTCGAGCGCCTCCGCGCTACATCGTTCGCCTGGGCGATAAGGTCGTTAGGCTGTTGCTGCGACCACTCCTGACCATTGCGGTACGTTGCAGCACCATGTCCGAGCGTCCAACGTGTCACTGGATGGTGCCGTGGTCAGGGAGACCTGTTTTGCGACAGGAACGACCTCGGTGAGACTGCTGCATCGCGAGTCAAGTTGGGCCCGGTCCGTTAGAGGCAAATTTGGACGAGCGCTGCCGTGGCAATTTCTCGAGCGTCGGATGAAAGAGGCCAAAGAGTGACAGCCAGTGCCAGACTATGTCATTGGATCCGTCAACACCGTGAGCATCTGCTGGTGATTGTGCCGATCTGGTTATATGACTGGTCGGCAGCCTCCAACCTACGTTAGTTAGACGCTGCCGCAGCGCGTCTTTGACGATTCGTCCAGCAACGGGACCGCACTAAAGTCTCGGGTATATCACACACAGCTGAGTCTTACCCACACCTCCAAGTCTGCGCATCACGAAGACCTTCTGTCGTTTTCCTTCTCTCGGAGCGTTAAAGAAAGCTTCTAATTGTGCTATCTCTGCAGGACGTTGGACGGAAGCCGTGTCCAGTGGCTCTCACAGAGCCCATGGGCTAAGCTGAATCGCTAATATTACTTCTACCTTCTAGCATGCCCTCGGCGTACTTCTCACGGTTTGCTTCACCAAATTTTCATGTCCATCATAACAGCGCGTGTTGAGGCACGCCTACCAGTGCACTATCTATGATATAGGGTCGTGTTATAGAAGCGTCGCCATTCACAACCCAATCATCATCTCCAGTGTCTTCGACATGTCCTTCAACAATATTGAACCAAGCCACCTTCGCACCTTTCAGTAGAGCGTCGTGCAAATAAGGTGTCCTCTCGGTCCCGACTACTAAGACCATATCAACCCGGTTATTGAACTTCAGCCAGGCTTCGATTCGCTCTACGACATCGGGAGGCAGACGTTCGCCGGACCAGATGACCCCAGGCCGTAGGTATGATGATCGGCATAATGGGCAGACAAGAAGATCAAATGTCCGTCGATGGACGTTCCGATCCTTGAAAGTGCAATCATCATTCGCACATTTTAGGTCAAACAGCGAGCCGTGCAAAGCCTGTAACGTCCCCGCTTCGTGCCCTGCATCTGTCGAGAGTTCTGTTACATGTCAATAAAGATACTATGAGTGTGGTCTGATAATCATTCACCATTTATGTTCTGCGTGATGGTTAGACAACCGGGCTTCGCCTTTGACAGCCGTGCTAATGCAAAATGTCCTTCATTTGGTGTTGTGTCAAGCGCCAACCGCCGCATGCGCTCATATAGATTCCAGACTTCCGTCGGACTTCGGTCAAATGCACCCTTCGTTGCGATTTCCTCGATAGAGTGGCCCCAGAAGCCTGCATCCTCGCGGGATGTTGGGAGCCCAGAGGGTCTCGAAAGTCCAGCCCCAATGACGACTAAGACAACTTCCGACTCTTGGAGGAACTGGATCACTTCCTCCAACGCTTCTGGCATGACCGGATTTCGGTATGCTGGAGATGTTTCCCGTGAATTGGGCGTGTCCAGGTGCTTGGCTGAGTAGAGCACTAGTATGTGGCCGGGACAGTCTGGCCGGGATCCGACACGAGCCAACAAGACGCGAACATGATGGTGTGGAGTGTTGGAGGATCTTACCCTACTGGTGTGCTCATAGGGTGCTACACGCCGGCCTTGCAGTGTGTCCTTCGTCTCGCGATGCTACCACGTCAATGCCAGCGACGTTCGCAATTGGTGAGAGGCTGCGGGTGATTCTGGTATAGAGTATTGCATGAGAAGTGGCAGGGGCGGGACTGTGATGCTCGCCCATACCTGGTCCTCGCTCTCCTTGAAAGGCTCGAGAAATGGCGGTGGATTGTTATCAACTCGGATCACCCTCAGAGTGACAAACAGACAATACTACACGTGAACTCCGGGCGGCCTATGATCTACGACTACTACGAGTGAAATTCAGAACTTAATTTGCGCCTACGAGCAGCATCGAAGCCAGCGTCACATCCAGCAGTGCTATGGAACGGTTGAGTTGCATCGAACCAGGCTGCGGTGCGACTTTTAAGAACAATGCAAACCGGGTGGAACACTACAGAGCGCAACACCAGAACCTCAGGAGCGACCCGTGCCCTATGTGTTCGCTCCACGGCGAAACTAAGACTTTCTATTCGCAATCAGGCCTCAGGACACACTACTTGAACGTGCATGGACTGGTTCTAGGCTCGGATGCTGACCCTCTTTCGAGCAATCAGAGAGAAAGTCTGCCACAAGCTCAGCGTCCTTTGCCACAAGCACGACTTCCTTCGCAGCCTGGCGGTCTTTTCGGCAGGCTCGAGCGAAGATCACTTTCGCTAAACCATGGATTTCCATATTATGGACCACGTAATGCTTTCGCGTTCTTCAGAGCACGTGAAGAAGGCAAAGAGGATGATAGCGGGCAGAGTGACTCGCTCAATCGTGCGAGTTCGTCCTTGATCGGCGTCCAGCATATCACTAGATGGTGCCGTGGTCGAGGTGACCCGCTCTGCGACAGGAACGACCTCCGTGTGACCGCTGCATCGCGGTTCAAGTTGGGTCCGGTCCGTCAGAGGCGAATTCGGACGAGCGCTGCCCACACGCTCTGCGAGGGCCACTGCACATGGCGACCTGGGACAGCGACAGGTTGACACAGCGCTTCCAGCTGGTGAGAGTCCTCGAAGGGGCCAGCGGGAGTCTGATCTGCGGCACGTGTTGGGTATCGCAGCGAGACACCGACGTTGTCCCAGGAGCACCACTTCCTGACGCCGTCTTGGTGACGGCCGTTGGCACATTCTGGTATCTTGAGGCAACGACTGGAGCAGCGACACAGCCTCGGTCGCTGTCGGGCACGGATCGGTAACGCCTACCCCTCGTGTAGTGTTCTCCGGGTCGTTCTGGTGATGCGAGGCTGTGACTGATGGCTCGGATATATGGGTCGGTAGAAGAGTATTGGCTACAACTGGACCGCTCGACGAGTCGAATATACGCGCGGCGTCCGCTTGAAATCCCAGACTCCAGAATGTCTAGTGGGACAGTGGGAATCTCCGCTGCCATCCCAATGACTGAGCAGCTCGGAAGGCGACCATGCCCCCTCGTCACCGCCAGTGTTCCCGTGGAACTGAATGGCTCCGCCGTCGTCGGGAAGATCGGGAAGCTCAGGGAGTGTGGGACCGAACATTGAGTATGCGTCCGTAGGTGCGGCCATACTGACGCCGGGAGGCGTGACGGCTTCGGTAGAGCCAACTACGCGGGCGGTTGTGTTAGCGCATCCACAAGCTCGAACACATGTGATCCTCTAACGACCTACCGAATTTTGCGGTGTGATGATGGCTCACATCGTTCGCCTCGCTGCTGGCACGCTGAGGCGATCGACGCCTTTGATGCCACTCAGGCGACTGACGCCTATGACGCCACAGAGGCGACTGACGCCTTTGACGCCCCTGACACCACTGACGCCCGCAATGCCTGCGGCGCCTGCAAGAAGTCGGCAAATTTCCACATGGAAAGCAGGCGGTGAGCATGCGTCGCAGGACCAACAAGGGTTCTCGGTCCGCTGATTGTACCTATTCCCCTCCCTCTCGCATGACTCTTTTTGACCTTCGCCGTAGGAGTTCGCTTGCACCAAGTGCTGCACGTACGGACGGACACAAGGCAGTCGGAACCGTTTGGTCTGACCAGCACGACCGCCGCCTGCTCCAATAGCCGGCGCTTACTTCGCTGGCACCGACTCAGCATGATTACGGAGGAGGTATGTGGCGCTGACCACTGGGCCCCCAGCTCAGGGTCGGTACGCCTCCGCTGCTGGTTTCCGAACAAGTCGCAGGTTTGGTTATGACGCATAGTTGCCAGTGTGGGTGCGCATCTGGCGGGAGGTGACATGCCCTTCTAACATTAAAAACCTATCTGCAATTCTTCCCAGCGGACAAGCTTGGCCTGTATGACCACCTAGTGATCGCTAGACAACAGGTAGCCACAAATTCTTTTCCGCTGCTAACGCCCACTTCTTCGAGGACGCGGAAGACGCTTGCGCCTGGGCTTCTCCGGAGACGCGTGTGCGTTGGTGGAAATTCATATTGTAGCTAGAGCATGCAGCTGTCACATATTTGAAGCATACTCCGTTTCCTGCGTGGTCGCCGCGTAGTCGTTGCCGGTGTTGGATTGGCCTCCCCATTGCCCTCGCATCGATATGCCACACTAAACAGCAGATGGCTCGGAAGCGGTAAAGAACAATCCTCGTAGGCTTGCTAGGCTTCTTCGCGGAGGCTAGTAGATCCTCCGTCGCCTCGCACTTGCCCTGGTAACGTAGCATCGACGCCAGATTGCTGACTCTGGTTAGTGTAGAGGGATGCTCCTTCCCCAGTGCCACCTCCCTGCCCTCCAGCGCCTGTTGGTTCATCTCCTCCGCCGCCCTAATGTTCAGCAACGAGGTTTTCGCGTTGGCATAGGTGACGTGCTATATCCCGCGATCCTTTTTGCGGTATTGAGGATATACTGAAACGTCAAGAACGTGCGAGCGTGCAAGAAGGACGAGCTTGAGATCCAACAGTGTGGGTAATGAAGTTTGGCTGATACAGTCGTGATAGCAGGTTGTGGTCTCGGTAGAACATGGGTGGAATGAATCTCCCAATGGCTGTTCATGGATCGACCAGCCAGGCTCACACTTAGTGCCTTGGCGAAGCCAGCGGCTGATTACACGTGCCGCAGGACTCGCTAGCATCTTGAACAACTCTCGCACAGTGGTAATCAAGTACAATTCTGCGCACTTCATGACATATGGCGCGGCTAGCAAGAGAAGGAAGACGTCGTGTATCTCTGTCGCAATCGCCGCTTCTTCTGCGCAGAAGTTCACGCTTGCGGGACCATACTGCTGCAAACCATCAGGACTGCCTCAAACGCCGCCATCTCCCATCACCTTCTCCGTCCACTCTCGAAGAACCAGTCGCTCAGAAGAAAAGGAGACGCGGCGAGCCTGACGAAGTTGAGAGAGAACACAAGCGAACGCGGGTCACCCCAGACCACCACCTGCAGTCTCACCGGAAGACCTCTTCTCGGAGACAGCCAAGAGCGCAGCGCCATCAATCCACACCTGACGACCATACCTGCGGGCATCGCACGCGGCAGCGAAGAATTGCCGAAGGTCCTTCAGCGCTCGACACTCCGGCTAGCATATGCGAGGAAGAGCAAGATCCGATAGCACACTGGGCTTATCACCATCAGTGGCCGAAGGGATACATTGAGAAAACCAATGACATGGAGAACATACTTGCGCGAAAAAGGTCACTGTCATCTCGGAGCAGGAAGAACTCGGATGCGGACTCCACGACGCCGAGCTCCAGTAATCAGAGTAACCAGCAAAGCCGGGAGCAGAAAAGCGCCGAATACAATAAGCCGCAGTATGAGACTGTCCTCGCAACGAGGGGCATTCTTATGGAAGCGTCTGCCGGCGGAGTAAGTCGCACGAGCAGAAGCTTCTGCAAGGAGCTGTTTGAGCGGGAGCAAGAACTTCCGAAGGACACCATGTTCGAGGACTGTTTGACATAACATGCAAAAATATCCGGAACAGGAATGAGACAAGGGTCATTCGGGACATTGCGCTCCTCATTGTCCCCTCCGCTGAGATCTTTGCGACACGCGGCGCGACCCACTTGCAGTGTTTGATCGAGAGTGTTAACGATGGGTGGAACAACTGCATTCCTATCACCAAAACGCGACCGCAGCCAGACTTCGCGGTCGGCTTTCGTCGGGAGGCATTCACGCAGGATCAGCTGGATAGGATGCACCCCGTGGTCGGCGACTTCAACGATCAGTCCTATTTCATGGCCACCTGGTACATGTACTTCCCCTTCTTGACCTGCGAGGTGAAATGCGGCGCGGCGGCACTCGACATCGCAGATCGTCAGAATGCTCACAGCATGGCGATTGCGGCGCGCGCTGTGGTCGAGCTCTTCCGGGCGGTGAAGCGCGAGAAGGAGCTTCACCGAGCGATCCTCGCCTTTTCCGTCTCGCACGACCATCGAAGCGTGAGGGTCTACGGATATTATGCCGAGATTGAGGAGTCGGGGACAAAGTACTATCGGCATCCTATTCGTGAGTTCAGCTTCACAGAACTGGATGGTAAAGAGAAGTGGACGGCATACCGATTCACCAAGAATCTCTACGATTACTGGATGCCTATGCATTCCAAGAGAATCTGCTCGGCCATCGACCAGATTCCGGCAGGCATCAGCTTCTCCGAGTCGCAATCCGAGCTTCACTTCACCGAGCAAACCGGACTGTCGCAAGACATGAGCGCAAACTGTATTGCGCAATCAATTACAGGTTCTGTCTCTACACATGCCGAGGATATTACGATCTCAAAGACCAGCCAAGATGTGACTGCTCCTCCAGGGACTTCTGTTGATGGAGGTGCGGTGTTCAAGAAACCAAGAAAGGGGAAAGGAAGATGAGAGTAGATTTAGCCCGCTGGCCTTGTGTTATGGTCGTGAGATTGTAGAATGCCTTACGATGACGTTACTTTATACACTTGTCTCCACGCTGCTGTTTGCCGGCCGCAAAGGATCGCGTCCTTACACGTGAATTGGCTCATAGCGTGGTCTCGAATATGAACTCGACCCTTCGATTTTCCACCCTCGTAATAGTCTGTGATGGATAAAGCTCAAAATACAAGCATACGACAACAGTGCAAGGTCATCAAATCTCCCTGGACAGCCCCCCTCCAGACGCCCGCGCACGCCTGTCCCACGTACACCGTGGTGGCGCTAGGCGTGATTCAAGAGATTCTCTATGGTGTCGAATCTGCTGTCTCCAGCCTTGCACATTGGATGCGGACAGCGGATCTTGCAGCTAGGGTCAAAGGCGTCAAGGTGACCCAGGGCGTCGTCCCAGAGAGCGTTGAGGCGATTGAGAGTCTTGATCCGATTGCTAACCCAGGGCATCATCGCAGGCAGAAGAGGCATTGTGGACCGGGGCACTACATTCGGAGGGCGACCTTGTTCGTCGTATCGGCTGGCGATTCTTCTACATTTGAAACACTCCGACGCAGCCGACTTGCTGTTCTTGGAAGGCAAGTATAGAGCTACATTGGCTGCTGACAATCATCAGCTCAATAGAGCGCACGTTGGCATGGCTCTGAAAAAATATCCGCACTTGGAGCACTCCTTTTCAAGGCTTCATTGAGACTTGGAAGCATGCAGAGCGGATAGCCATCGGTTTGCCAACGCACAACATTCACTCATCTTGCGAGGCAGGGCCTGGAGAAATGGATCAAGCAACAGCGTAGGCGTCGATTCGAACTACGACAACACGGCCATTATATATCAGCCTGTCTCTCACATTTGAAGCCCTCGTGAGGTAAGATACCCTTACCCCAACATTGTCAGGAGCTCACCAACTGTCCAGCAACATCGGGATCAATCTACGCAACGGCGGTCCCCGAGGAATGTTCTGGGGCGCCGTCATCGTGATTCCGGGTGTCTTGTGTCAGGCTGCCTCCTTCGCTGAGCTGTCCTCGATGCTCCCAATCGTGGGAGCTCAATTCCATTGGACATGGGTCCCTCGCCGCCTTGTATTTGCCCTACTCTGCTACATACCAGGCGGCTTGGTGCGCAACTATATGATCCGTCCACCCTTGCTTGCCTAGTTACACTTCAAGCGCCAATTTCGCGTGCGGATACAGCTGGCAAGAGGCTTTCTACTTCTTTTATATACCCACCATTTGGGAGAGGTGCGTCAATGTTGCTACTGCTAGGCTGAGCCCATTTCTGATACTGAACCTTTGACATTAGGCACATTCGCGTCGCGAGCTGCACCAAGCGGTGCATTTCGAACGCGTCTCCATCCGATTGGGAAAGGTCAACATGTAATCTCTTCGCGTAGCAAGACCATCTTGAAGAATCTCGCCCAGCACTGCTTTAGCATCTCAATCGCGTCGTCGTTTCCGCTTCGATGTACTCCAGGGAGTTCTCAACTTGCTCTCCTTCTTGGTATGCTTGACCTGAAGAATGGATTCGGTGATGCCCTTATACTCAAATGGGCTCATTCTAAGACAGTAGAATCGCCGCCGACTGCTTTGCCCGAGAGGAGTTGTTGAACGAGATTTAAAAGGTCGAAACTACCAAGTTGTTCGCTTTGCAGTTAAATTGATTTGATATTCGATTATCCCGGTGTAGTTCCCTTACGGGTCCACGCGGGCTGCTCTATGGTATCTAAGGAGGAAAACCGTGGCGTTAGACCCGGGTAAAAACTCCTTCCATTAGAAGTGACCACTGCCCTTACACCAGTGCTTCTGTAGTACAGTAAGCGGTTGCTGTGCGCCCTACACGCACCTCAGCAGTCGCTGTCATCCTCATCCACATACGCTCCCGGCCTTCGTCCTCGTCTCCCAGGCTTCTCGCCATAGACCAACTTCGCCAGTGAGAGCTGCGTGAGGATATCCCACTGGAGGAACCACTTCGTCACCGCACGTAAACCCGCTTCCGTCGACAGCAGCTCGATGTAGTCGCTCATCTTCGCTTCCGCCAATATGCTACTACGTCTTGTAGTGTGCATGGTGCAGAAGAGGACGATGTGCTTTGGAGTTTGCCTCGGGCAGCCGTAGTCACAGTCCGGTTTCGCGTACCCGGGTACTCGTCGTCGGAAGAGGTAGTCATTCAATCCGATGTGTTCCATCCGCAGTAGTGTCGCGACTGTGCTTTTGACCTTCGTAAGTCGCTCCTTCGTCCTTAGTCCTCTCGTCCACGGAGTCCGTACCGCTACTGCCAAGTGCCGTTCATGGCTTACTTGCGTTCGTGCCTGCTGCTGGTACTCTTCCCACCTCGCGGTCCAGACGGCTTCGATCTCCTTCCCGATGGCTGCCTTGCCCTTGTCTTGCCCTGTACATTCGGGTCGCTGCTGCATTCTCTTCGCTCGCCGTCGAAACTGTTCGACTTGCCAGGGCAGTGCCCTTCGTCTTAAACCTGTGTTGGGCTCGGGTTTCGACTGCTTTACGCGCGGCTTCCACGGTTCGATCGCCTTCGCTGTTCTCGGTCTTCGCGGAGTAGGAGACGGCCAGCCGTTCAAGATGTAGGTCCAAAGGCTCAACGCTCGCCTCGTGCTTGAGTACCTGGACGTTCGTCGTCTTTTATGCTCCTGTGATGGCTCGAAGGCACTTGTTTTGCACGGTTTGTAGCGGGTATATCAGCCGGTTCCGGTTCGCTCGTTCGTCTCCAAGGGCGAACCAGACTGGACAGCCGTAGGACATTGCTGGGCGTATCACCGCGGCGTAGATCTGTCTAGCCTGGGCGAATGTCGCGCCCCACGTGCTTCTGGTCAGCCTCGTGACCGAAGCCATGTGGGACGCGGCTTTGGCTGCCGTCAATCGAACGTGAGGGCCCCATTTCAGCTTCGGATCCAGATGGATTCCTAGTATCCTCATCACCGGAACTGGACCGGCCTGGAACTTAGGTATCTGCACCGTGGCCTGCATGTTGAACTTTTTCGGTCGGCGAGTGAAGTGCATGAGCTGGTACTTCTCCGGGGCGAATTTGGCGCCGTGAGTCCGTGTCCAGGCCATGCACTTCTCATTCGCCCTCTCCAGCGTCCGACAATTTGTCTCCGTGCACACGCTTTGCCACCGAACATTGGTGGCCTGATCGAGGAAGCCAAGCAAATAATGGGTCTTTCGCAAACGAAGGTTTCGACCACGGAGTCAAAGTCTAATTTAAACACCTGCAGATTTCGTGTACCTTTGCGGAATTTGTAACGAAGCCTCATCTAGAGAGTCCGCCAGCCACTGGAGTATGTCGAAAGACAAGGGACGACCGCCCACTGTCTTGAAGCAGATAAATTGCTGCTGAAGACCTCGTGCGACGCCTTCGCGATATCTCCACAAGTCTGGTCGCCGCTCGGTTGGTATCTATTCATCCTGCTACACGCGGTATTCATGAAGAGGCTGTCCGAGCTCATACGATATCAGTCTTGCTCCATCCAACGGATGGTATTTCAACGGTATTTCGATAGTAATGAGTGGCGCTTCGGAGGTGTTTTCTCCCGTCTTTCCATGTGGATGTTTGGTGTGCTCGAGAGGGCCAAGCACTCGCGAGTCAAGATGTCTTTCGCTTGAACTTCCAATTCGGTTTGAATGTTCGCTGGACAAGCCTTTCGAAGACTGGCTGCGGTATGGCTACGGAAGAATCGGTAAGCTGCTCACCTAGGGTGTCCAGATCGACATCATATCTGGACCAAAACGTAGATTGATAGTACTAGACTCTCCGCTCTCATCGACGTGATCTTCGGGACCGTAGAAGGTGGGGAGAGTCGTTGGTTCCCAGATTCACAGTGAGGGTCTTGGCAGCGTTGGCGACTGCTGACGTGCGCCGCACCGTCTCCTCGGATTGAGGCAGCCCATTATGTATCATGTGAGCAACGTGTTGCCTCGACTTGAATACGGCACGCTTCGCCTCACAAATCGGATGACCTCAACTTGCACACTGCGCAACTACATGAGCACATTCACCAGCATTGCCGTGAATCTGCAAGAGGAGTCACGTATGCTGGGCATTCCAAGCTGACAGGTGAGAAGATGACAAGGGGCTGTCGCTTGAGGCAACTTATAGCAACACTGCAAGCTGGTCTTCCGGTCCATGGACGTGTGTGTTGTACTTAGTATCTTCGTAGTCTCAGTCTATACTCAGTTTACTCCGCGCTTCTTTCCATTCTTGGTCAATCTGCTGCAACTCTCCTTCTGCGCTATCAACCCTCTTCACTCGATCCTGAGCATTCGCAAGATCCCAACAAGCAAGATCGGACTCCTGACGCGCTTCTTCAGCTTGTTGCGACAGTTCTTGCGCTCGCTTGTGCAACTGATCAGCGTTGCGTTTTAGATCCGGGATGTTAGGCAAAGTATTGCGATCGCGTTCAACCTCTTGCTTCAGCTGTTCGCGTTTGTGTCTCAAGCTCCGCATTTGCATTACAAGCTTTCCGAAGTAAATCTGCTGCCTGCTTCCCGACACACTTGCATCGTCCTGAAATTGACCGCGGTTCTCAGGGCCAGCTACAATGGCTGCGTCGTGTGGGGCGACTGTCATCCTGTAAGCGATGGACTCGTGAATGTGCGTCGATACAGATGTGTTGAGGGTTTGCTGATCGGTGGCTGAGGCACTTGACGTCACTCCAACCAACCGCTGTGAATCCTCCTCAACAAGTGCCTCCACCTCCGAGGTTGAAAGCGCAGAGTCAACAATGGTGGACTGCCCATCGTGAGGGGTATTTTGAGCCGGTACGACACGAGGTTCGGACGAGCCTGAATCGTGATCTGCTCGAGGCGTCCGGATACTCGATACATTTGTTCGCAAAGGAATCAGTATAGATGCGGCCGACGTTTCCGGCACTGACTCTGACTGCGGTCCGTGAGGCGAATATGCCGCAATGGCCTGAACCTCCTCATCCGACGGGACGATACCGTCGTGTCGTGGACTCCTTCTCGACGCATCATGTGGTGACTGCGGAGTCGCCAAGCCTTCAGTGCTTTGCTCAGTGTTCGGTAACCTCCATATGTAGCCTGATCCATTCGATTTCCTGTCTTTGTACTTCCAAATCATGGGTTTTTTCTTGTTCGACTGTGCACTTAGCGTTGTCTGTATGGATACTCTAAACTTCTCCTCTCCTCGCTCCTGGAATGCCTTCGGACGGTTCTCACGAAGCCAACCAAGTATTTCGTGGGACCGGAGTCCATTGGGATTAGCCTCGAGGGCGTCGTAAATAAAGCCGAAATATGTCGGACGTGACGGTGTCGCTCTGCGCTCCTCCTTGGAGGTAGTATGCGTCTGGTCGCTCTCTGGATTGTATGTATAGTTGCTAGCAGTCCCTGTCGTATGTGCAGGGGCTGCTGCGTGATCTGACGTTTCCCATGAGCGCCACCTTTCGGAGTCGCTCTTCGAGCGTTTGGAGGGCGATGTTCGGGAGTCAGGAGTTTCGTCTAGGTTGATCAGACTTGTCCGGTCTGCAAACCAACTCAATAGTAGCGCTTACGTGCTCTTTTCTGACCCAGCATCGTGTGCTAAGCCAATGCGATCAACGTTCGAGTCGGCGTTGCTGCTGAGGAAGGTATCTTTGTAAGTGAATCCAATTCCGGTTTCTCCTCTCAAAGCCTGAATCCGTCCCCGTGGTATGGGGTCATGTTCCTGGTGGTAACGCCGCGCAGTGGCTACGTCAACATATCAGGGACGTGCGAGCAAAGTGATCTTCCGCGTCCAGCCGCTCGCCTTGGCAGCCTTACGGTACGAGATACGTCACCCAGGCGACTTGGCTCAATACGAGACATATTCCTCAGTCGGCGATGTAAGGGTGAGGGCATGTTACTAGTTCTATCTGCCATCGTTATCCAATTCTCTGACCCTTTCCCCAACGATGCCTACGTCCGAGACCCTGAGAAGTGGTTCTGATAATGCTGCTCAATACAATCGAAGGGTTCTGAGAATATTGCAAAGAGCTTTTGAGCGACAGCCCGACCTTAATCTGGCGGCGGCTCTACCGTCTCGTTATCAGTCAAATTTGGCTTCGAAGAAAGCAGACCGGGTACAAGTCCAGGAAGCTGGTATGGCTCACGCATCTCATTGGTGCCGTGGGAAAGGTCACTAAGCATTTCAGCAGCAAAAGCGGCATTAGAAGTCGTCCACGAGTCTCCCAGTACTCCACCTAGACCATTACCATCTATCGACGAGGTGCTTCCTGCACGGGTGTTGTATCCTCTGTCAGATACTGTTGAGTCATTACTTGGTGAGAAAGAGCCAGAATGGATGAAGGACGGACTTGTCCTGTCCAATGCGATGTCCCAGGTTCTGCACTCTGCCACGCTCCTCTTCCAATCGGACACGGACTGCGACCACTTCGTGGCTCGATGCAGCGAATGTGTCATGGTGAAAGCCATCGCCAAAGGAGATTCCACCGAATACGCGTCGCTGCAGTTTCTTCAATCCAAAAAACCGACCTTCCTCGCACCGAGACCTCACGGGGTCGTAGCCGCTGGCAACATCTGGTATACGTTCATGAGCTATACTCCAGGGGTCAGTCTCGACACGATATGGTCAGAACTTGAGGATAATCAAAAGAGGTCCCTCAGCCGTGATCTGAATAACATGCTACTGGACCTTCAGGAAATCCCATTTCAGCATGGAAGCATGCTCGGAGGTGTGACTGGCCAGGGCTGTAAAGACACCCGAAGGCACAGACGTAAGGCTGGTCATCCTGTCTACACAACTGAAGGCGTTTGGGAGTTTATGTACGGCTGTGCTCGCAACAAAGACACAGTATACGGCAGATTCCTCCACGACCAGACGTTTCCGCCTCGAGAGCAGAGGATTGTCTTCATACATGGCGATATACGTCCTGCAAATATCGTCGTCCAGCCTCACTCAGACGGAAGTTATCAGGTGACCGGCTTGATAGATTGGGAGATGAGTGGATTCTACCCTGAAGATCTTGAATGTGTCAAGGCACTGAACAACCTGTCTCCGATTGGAAAGGACGACTGGTATTTGTATCTTCCGGAATGCATCTCCCCAAAACGCCATTTTGAGAGCTGGCACGCAGACTGGGTATGGGATTCGTACGTTGTTTAGTAGCGCTGCTTTATTGCGGCCCATAGTACTTATTCTTAGCTCTCCTCCTCCCCTTCTTGTAAGTCTCATCATCTTCGTCAAGCACACATTCTTCAGTCAATTCGTCCAGAGCTTCCAGCACGTAGTCCTGGCAATTCCAGTCGACCGTGTCGTTGTCAATCTCAACCCGCCTCATGATGCTATAGAATTCGGGCATGTCACTGTCGTTGATGTCCCCAATCTCTATGCTTTCCTTGTGAGGAGTCGTATTTTCTGGCTTTGTCTCGACAGTATTGAACTTGAATTCTGGATGGCTCCCAGTGATTTCTATGATTCTAGGAGGCTTGCATTTGACATATATTGCCCAGTGATAATGATTGCCTTGTCTTGGCGTGTAAACCGCGATGTAAATTTTCGGCATCTGCAGCCAATGTTAGAGATATTGTTCTCGCAGCCCCTATTTGAACGTACTCCTAGGGAGAGTGTACTTTTGTGGTTGCTAGTTGCTTTGTTGTTCCTGTTTCAAATCAGTAGACTAGTATCAAGACCGGCAGCAGCAGCGGCGGCGGGCAGATTATATATGAGCATAGCTGTCTCGTACGCGCTAAGCTACCTCGATCTATAGGGTGTCGAGGCTTCGATTAATAGTGTGAGTAATACTAGCACAAGAACACTATAATTGGATTTAGATATGCTTGCAGACAAGCCTCTACAAATATCAGATTCTCCGGCGCACAAAGGAGCTTAGACGTTTAAGCACTATGTAAGAATTCCACGATAACATGCAAGTATCTCTACAACCCTCTAGTACCACCTTATGTAAGAGAGTCCAAGAAAGATTATCAAGAAAGGATTATGCACCGACTAGCAAGTATAGGAGAGGTAAGACCCGAAGCAGTATTGGAGGATAGTCGTTTACTAGGGCCTGTACGTTATAGCATCTAACTCCGGCATCACACTTCAAGACTATCTAGTCGCCTACGTCGACATGTACCGACGCTAAGCGCACGTGCAGGCCTAAGAGGCTAGGAACTCCCAAATACCGTTAGGTATCTTATAGTACAAAAGTCTCCATTAACGGCGTGCTCTAGTAGGTAGTTCTTCAGTACGGATTATAGTCAAAGTGTGCTCAACCTTATAGCATACGGCTAGGTCAATCCACTCAAGACTCGAGGCGTGTTGGAATATTACAGTAGGCGGCGATTGCGGTGTCTCGTTAAGCAGACTATATATTGACTGTGCAGTATATATATGCTTTCTATAGAGCAATATATGCTTTCTATAGAGCATATATATCCTTTCTACAGGACATATATATTGTTTCTACAGCGAGCTGTCCCGCTGGCACTGTTCCGGACCGTGACGCGAAGCTATGACGTTCAAGCTGGATCGGTCCGAAGCCATAAGTCACGTGCAGAAGTGCGTGCACGTGCAAGCGCGTGGGGAATAATTGTCCGCCAGTAGCTGTCAACATCCACACGCCCTTCCTTCATCCCCCGCATGATTGCGAGAGATTGCAAGGCCTTCTGCATGTCATGCTTGTTCATCACTACCGCCACAATCACGGGCTGGCTCAGTGGCGTGGGAAGCTCACCGCTCACTGATACAATTATCACAAACGCAAAGCCGTCTCGTCCCTACGCGAACCACCGCAGAAGAACGTTGCATGGAATTCAAGCACTGATATGCCTTCGAGAGGGACGGGTCAGACAGCAGAGGAGAGGACTACCACTGAACGACCTAGCGCCAAACACACACCAGTTCTCGCATGGTCCATTGGCTGACCTTAACCAAGCTTGCATACAGCATGCCGGAAGCTCCAAGCACTCGCTCTTCTGGCGAATCAGGCCTTGCATATAAGCTCACCGGTGTCATCCAGGAAGTGAGCTGGCGACAGAGGGGATCAAAACGTCGCCTTTTGATAGAGCAAAGTAAGGCCGCTTCTCCCTCTTCTTCGGATTTGGTATGTAGCAGAGTAGGGCAAATACAAGGCGGCGAGGGACCCATGTCCAATGGAATTGAGCTCCCACGATTGGGAGCATCGAGGACAGCTCAGCGAAGGAGGCAGCCTGACACAAGACACCCGGAATCACGATGACGGCGCCCCAGAACATTCCTCGGGGACCGCCGTTGCGTAGATTGATCCCGATGTTGCTGGACAGTTGGTGAGCTCCTGACAATGTTGGGGTAAGGGTATCTTACCTCACGAGGGCTTCAAATGTGAGAGACAGGCTGATATATAATGGCCGTGTTGTCGTAGTTCGAATCGACGCCTACGCTGTTGCTTGATCCATTTCTCCAGGCCCTGCCTCGCAAGATGAGTGAATGTTGTGCGTTGGCAAACCGATGGCTATCCGCTCTGCATGCTTCCAAGTCTCAATGAAGCCTTGAAAAGGAGTGCTCCAAGTGCGGATATTTTTTCAGAGCCATGCCAACGTGCGCTCTATTGAGCTGATGATTGTCAGCAGCCAATGTAGCTCTATACTTGCCTTCCAAGAACAGCAAGTCGGCTGCGTCGGAGTGTTTCAAATGTAGAAGAATCGCCAGCCGATACGACGAACAAGGTCGCCCTCCGAATGTAGTGCCCCGGTCCACAATGCCTCTTCTGCCTGCGATGATGCCCTGGGTTAGCAATCGGATCAAGACTCTCAATCGCCTCAACGCTCTCTGGGACGACGCCCTGGGTCACCTTGACGCCTTTGACCCTAGCTGCAAGATCCGCTGTCCGCATCCAATGTGCAAGGCTGGAGACAGTAGATTCGACACCGTAGAGTATCTCTTGAATTACGCCTAGCGCCACCACGGTGTACGTGGGACAGGCGTGCGCGGGCGTCTGGAGGGGGGCTGTCCAGGGAGA
>NAJQ01000061.1:0-71320 GCA_005059865.1 Friedmanniomyces simplex
GCCCGGCGTGGCGCGGCCGACGACACTGGGGATCATGGAGCTGCTCGGGCGCTTCACCATGCCTCCTACTCCGCGGGGGAAGACGACGTCCATTTCCTTGATTTGCAGGAGTTCCAGCGGGATGGGTTTGCGGTAGACTTTCATCTCTTCCCGCTTGTTCACCGTCTTCACCCTGACGAGCAAAACCGCATGGTCGAACAGGTAAGCGCTCACGTCCGCCGCTTCGCTCGTAGGAGCCTTCTTGAGATTACTCTTGAAGATCAGCTGCCTTGCCTCCTCCGTGAGCTTGAGGTCCATGTGTGGGATCGCGCCCCACTTCAACTGCGCGTTCAAGTTCATCAGGTTGTAGTGGTTCTCCGCCTTCCCTGACTCCTCATTCACTCTCGACAGGGTCTCCCGGATCCTCGCAATGGCCAGCGGGACATCATGCTTATCCGGATTATCGTCGCTCGCGAACTTCACCACACTCTCCAAAAACAACGGATACCTCGCCAGCCTCGTCGTGGGTTTCGTCAAATACCCATTCAACTCCAATTTCCGGCTCTCCTTCAACCTCTCGGTCTCCTCCACAAACCGCGCAAAAGCCGGATTACTGCTCTTCTCCTTCTCAAACTCAAACTTCCCGAACAGCTGGTTCGCGCCATACTTGATGAACGGCGTGAACTGCCCCACAAACTCCAGGAAGATGTCGCCCACATTCCTCACCACGGGGCTCTGCTGCTGCCGCCGCGTCAACGCCTGCGCCATCCGCGCATTCACGCTGTGCACTTCCTGGCAATTGCTGAACACCGTCCGAATGAACTTCTCGCGGCGGTGCTCCGGGATCGGCGATATCTCAGGCGTCCTCAACGGTTTGATCCAGAAGTCCCGCAGGTACTCCAGGTCCTTGACGAAGTCCCGCTCGGTATACAGCAGCTCCGAGATGACTTCCTGCCGCTTCTTCTCCCGGTCCGTGACGCTATCTGAGACCTCCTTGCTCACAGTGTTGATCCACAACTGTTGCTCATTACTCTCCGCCTCCTCGTGCAGACTCCCGCGGCTCGTCTCCCTCTTCAATCCGGGCGTGACTTTCATATTCAGCCTCTGCTGCTGCTCCAACCGTCTTGGACACGCTATCGAATAGCACAGGTTATCGCGATTGCAAGTCGGGGAGTAGCACTCCGTCAGCAGCGTGAAGACGCCATTGACCTGCCCATCCATCGACTGGTTCGAAGAAACTGAGCCCACGTCGTTCAATGGCGTCTCCTTGAACTGGTAGACCTCCCCCGGGCTATCCCGCAATCGATGCGCATACGCCACTTCATGGAAGAATTTCTGCGCGTCCAGCGACCTGCCGAGGAGGAGCGCGAGATTGCGGTCGGAAGTTCGGATGATGTACGCGATCAGCTCCACCGCCTCGTAACCGGAGAAAGCGTTCTTGTATACTAGCCCATCCTTCTCTTTCTCCGCCAGCGGGACCCGTTCGCGAAATGCGGAGGCGACGTTCGACAGTAGCGCGCCGTAAACGAGTGAAGGTCTCTTCTGCGCGACCATAGTGCTGGCTTGTGTGGTCTGTGAATTCGAGCGAACGGTTCCCGTAACAGAAGGCCTGGGCGACTGGCTATCGGCCGTCGGAGGTGGTGAGACAACCGTAGATGCCATACTCATTGTACGCGAACTCACACTCCCGCCACTGGGGTTGCGGCCGTTTAACTGCGGGCCATTGGGCAGGCGCTCTGGATGATAGCCGTTCGTCATGGTGCTTGTGCTGTCCATTGTGCTTGCTGTTGTCTCTCGATCGGTCTCCTGCCGCCGCGCCGGTATGACTCTGCCACTCATTGTTTGCGTGTAATCCGCATCACGGGTATATGACGACATGGACATAGTTCTCTCGTCACCCGTGCGTTCCGGCACAACTCTTCCCTGTGCGGTAGTGCGCGCCAGGTGGTTTACGTACGGCTGTTGGCGGAAGGTATTGGCGGGTGCAATACCGTAGCCGCCGTTCTGCTGCGGAGGCTGATACATCGGTCGCGTGTTCGTGGCGAGGGATTGCGTGCGGTAGTTGTCAGTGTTCATTGCCGGGCCCGGACCCGCCGGCGCATACGGTCGCTGCATGAAGCTGCGCTGATATTGTCCGGGCATCGGCTGACCTCGCGAATCGAGCCGCTGCGGTTGTCCATACGGTAATCTATCCGGTCGTATGGGTTGGGGTAGGTTCTGCGGCGGGCCAGGTCTTCGCTGCGGACTGTTCTGCCCGCCATTCATGTACGCTTGCTGTCCCGCACTGCTCGCCATACCAGGTCCTTGTGGTTGTGGCTGCGGCGGCATCTGCGGATACCCGCCGTTCGTCTGCCCGCCCGGCCTCATCGGTGGCGCTCGCTGTGTGTACCCCTGCGCGGTCGCGGTGCTCATGGTCGCCGCCCGGTCAGGCGGTATCTGCGACGTGGCGCTCGTCATCGTTTGGCTTCGGCCCGCGGGCGGAGGACCGCCGAAGATGTTGGAGAAGGCGGCATCGCGTGTCGCTGGTGGTGCCGGGCCAAATTGGTTGTTCGGCCCACCGGCGGGACTGTAGTTGCGCCCCTGCTGGGATTGATACTGCGCCATGATGGGGAGACTGCTGCTGGTCCTACTCTTACTTCACTTGTGACGCCGGGTCCGCCAGACAACCACTCTGTCCTTCCTGTGCGCCTCACCAGCTCACCACCTGTTCGCCCTCGCCCTGCCTTCTGGCCTCTTCTTCCTGGTACCTCACTTGATCGTCTGTCCCCGATTCGTCGCGGATGAACCTCAGGCCACACTTCCTTCCAATCTTCACGGTCGACTTGTAGACGACTAGCTATGGAAGTAGAGGGGTCGACGGGTCGAATGGGCAAATACGTCGCGCACCGCAATGGGGACGTCAAGACGGAGATACGATTGGTTAGTCTCCGGCAGCGAATCAGGCAGGAGCGGCGTCAATCCGCGGTCACCGAGGGTTTTAATACCAAGGTCCAGCTGTTATTACATGTTCGAGAAGCACATGCAGTATGGAAGGAAGTAGTACACAACGAAGCGTGAAGGTGTTGCATGAAGGTACTGTATAGCTGCCTGTCGTCCCCGTCGCATGGACCCGTCCGGCCTCATCTAATTTATAAAAGGCTCACGTGGGAAGATCCGGGCCGGCCTCGGCATCGGCATCAGGACCCCCGACGAACCGGACCGACGTCTGGCTTCCAGGTTCAGGTTGCTTTTGACTGACTGCAGCAGCAAGAAACATACTGTCCATCGCCTCACCTCACGACTCCACCTCCACCTTACCTCACCTCTCACCCCGCCATATACTCGTACACCTCCGGCAATAGCGACACCATGGCCGACTCGGACCTCACCCCCAAGTTCGCGCCCTTCCTGGGCATGGCGGGCATAGCCTTCGCCATGATCTTTGGATGTACGATCCCCACCATCATCACCACCACCTCCTACTATACGCGCATGTGCTGAGAGAGGCATGGAACCATAGGCATAGGAGCAGCATACGGCACAGCCAAATCCGGCATCGGCATCGCCGGCGTCGGCGTCTTCCGCGGCGACCTGATCATGAAGGCAAGCACCCACCCACCCACAACCCCCCCTTCCCGCCCTCCCGTCCTCCTCCCAGCTAACTCCATTCCTACTTCTCCACAGTCCCTCATCCCCGTAGTAATGTCCGGCATCATCGCCGTCTACGCCCTCGTCGTCGCCGTCCTCATCGCCGGCAACCTCAAACCCCCGCCGCAGGAACACTACAGCCTCTTCAACGGCTGCATGCACCTCGCCTGCGGGCTCTCCGTGGGACTCACAGGCCTGGCGGCGGGGTACAGCATCGGGGTGGTGGGAGATAGTGGGGTCAGGGCGTATATGCAGCAGAGTCGGATTTTCGTCGGCATGGTGTTGATTTTGATTTTCGGGGAGGTGTTGGGATTGTATGGGTGAGTTTTGTTGGGGTGGAGAATGATGCTAGCGAGAGTGTAGAGAGCTGACGATGGTGATGACAGGTTGATTGTGTCGCTGATCTTGAATACGAGGGCTTCTGGTTGAGCGATTGGAGTCGATACCGGCTCTCCATGTTATCGCACACGCCACTTTAGGCGCATGGCCCGGATTACGGCAGCTATGTCCTGGACAAGACCAGCCGACACACGCACTCAAGGCCAGGTTGCTGAGCGTACCGACGAAATTTAGACGTCTTCCAAGCAAGCAATTCGGTGTAGGATATCATTGTACATTTCTGATCGAAACAGATGCTTGCACAGACACAAGAGAGACAGGTCGCATCCACTCACCCGCTTCAGCCTCCCTATTCACATTACACGATCACCCGCTCATGACCTTCCGGACTCTGCCCCAAGCCCCCGTCCTCCTTCTCGGCCAACCCACCCATCTCCTCGCCACCCTCCCCACACTCACCCCCCTTACCAAGCACCTCCGCCAGCCGCTCCTCAGCCCTCACCCTCGCCCCATGCTCTTCCTCAGCATACACCAACAACTCCTCATGCCCCTTCTTCCCCCTCTGGTTCCTCCTCCTCAGGCTCGCAAGCTCCACCACCTGCTTCTCCACCAGCTCCTCCGCCGCGTCCCGCGCCTCCACGACCACCTCCCAAGCCTCTTCCCGCTGCTCATACCGCGCCGCCGCTTTGTCCTCGCACGCGCGCAGCCGCTCGATCTCCCGCTCTGATTCCTCGATCTTGGCCTCGAGCCCCTGCTTCTCGTGCTCGAGCTCCTCTTTCTCCCGCTCCAGGTCCTCGAGTTGGCGCGTCCCGGCTTTCATCTGCGCGGCGTGCGAGCGGGAAGCGAGCCAGAGGTCTTTGAGCTCGTCCTCGGTCTCCACGAGTTCCTTTTCCAGAGCGTCGATGCGCGGGGTTTGGTGGGCGATGTGGCGGCATGCGGCTTCCAGAGCGGTAGTGGCCAGGGCCAAATCGCGGGTCGAGCTACTGGCGATTCTGGGAAGGACGTCGATCTTGCTGGGATGGCCGTCACTGCCGTCCTTTGGCGCCACGCCCTCCTTCTCAGCGGGATCCGCTGCGCTGCGTTCTTCTGGTCCAGCAGACGTCTCCTCACCACCCGCACCAACCCTCATCCCCACCTTCTCAACATTCCACTCAGCCACCCTCCACTCCAGCGCCGCAACCCTCCTACAGGCCTTCTCGTACGACCCCTCCAGCGACTTAAACCACTTCCCCAATTCCTCGCACCTCCCCTCCGCTCCCTTCCGCCCCTTCTGCTCCTCATCGATCCTCATGAACAATTCACCAGCTTGCTGCCCGCGGCCATCGAGCCAGTACCGCAGCTGTTCGATCTCGCGATCTTTGCCCCGGAGCGCGAGGGATTGGCTGTGGAGCTGGAAGGTTTTGCTGTGAAGTCTTTCGGTTAGGTTGATGAGGGATCCTTCGCTGGGGCCCCAGTTGGGGAGGGTGGTGGTACTCCAGCTGCGACTCCTGGTCGGACGGGCGTGGGAGGTGGACCAGGAGTCTAGATGGTTGAGTGGTAGCGGTGCGATTTTGGGAGCGATGGCAGGCGCTGCCATGCTTATTGCGGCTTCCTTGCCGTCGGTGGATGACAGCGGTTCGAAATGGATGCCGTCCTGTTCAGCCTGCGGAGCTGGGCTTGTGGAGGCTGTTGGGATAATGGACTCGGCCGAGGACATGCTAGCGAGACGGACAGTGAACACGGCGTGGGATGCTCTGACTTGGCAACTGACTGGTCGCTCAGGGTAAGTAGCAATACAGATGTTGTTCTATCGAAGGACAATGATGGGATGTCGGGTTTTTGAAGCAATTCCCGTGCCTTCAAGTATCTGTCTTGCGAACACTGTCTTGTGTTGTACCGCTCGAGCCAAGACAGCTGTCTCCGAAACAGCACACCTGGAACATGAACTGTGCCGTTGTCTTGAGACTTGCGGGAATCTCGGGTGATGTCTAAGACAAGTGGCAAGAGTCTGATCATTCCTTGATAGCCGACAGACACTCAATGTTTCTACTACGAGAGCAAGACAATGGGCTGCATCCTATGACATGCCGCGCGCTGCGAGGTCCTGCGTGAGATCTCGGCGACTCCACCTTCCACTGCTCGCGTACTTCAGCACCGCTCGGAGGAGCTTGCCCTGACAATGTCTCACACAGCGGTCTGGGCGAGATGCAGCTCCACTGTAGCCGAATGCTGGCCACGACACATGTCGAGGAGGTTCTCGAGCATGCGTCAGTGGTTTGAGATGGGGAAGTCGATTCTCTTCTCCCCAGCAGACCTCCTTGCCAGCTCTAGATTCAGCCATCGAGCCTTTCCGGGCGTGACCACCGCAAGCGACTTCGGCTCAAGCACGGAATCCCTGAGCCTCCGAGTCACCAAGCGGCGCTTGCTGCGCACTGCGCTGGGGTCCATGGGGTTACTTGCGGTGGAGACTTCGTCATCCGATATCTCAAGCTCCTGGGGATACCCTGGGTGCTCTCTGGCCTCCGAGTGGGAACCAAGACGGTTTTGGAGGTTCTCGGTGGCGCGCAGTGGGTGTGGATTGTCCGATTCATCCGGTGGCATGTGCCCCCGGCCAGCGATGCGGTAGGAAAGCCGGTCGCCGTCGTCCTGGAGCCAGCGGGACATCATGGAGCCACCAGGTGTGTAATTTATTGCAGGTAAATTAGCACTCTCGCTCTCTATCGCGTGGAGCTGCTTCAACGTTGCCGGACGACCACGGCTTCCGAGAATCGTGGCGGGTGGGTCGACATCCGTAGGCGGCAGCGGTGTAGGGTCCGGGTACTCGGTATTGTTCGGTCTGAGATCGTTGTCAGACGTCAACAGCCACAGGTCGGGGCGTGGTGGGATCTGTGAAGGTTCGTCTTCAGGCCAGGCAAAGTAATCAAAATCTCCGTTCGGCGGCCTAAGAGCCGACGTTTCGTTCCCATTAAATGCGATGCATTGCACTTTCGGCAGGATCTCGCTTTCGCCGTCAGAGCTCGCATCAGCCACCGCATCAGGGTCTGATGGAAGTGTGTAGCCCACAAAAGCCTGCTGTTGCGCTTGCAACAGCGCTTCGAAGTCGTCCACGTCAATCGCAGGGTCAAGGGCGTCTTCGTTCATCAACACTCCAAACTCATCAGGCCGGATTGGCCTGACGACGAGACCTTGAAATATGGCGATGTCGTCTTCTTCTGCCACGTCTAGCCTTTTCTTGACTCTCGCCGTCCATCGTAGAGGGAGTACATGGTAGCATTTGACGATTTTGACAACGGAGACCAATGTGAGCGGTAATGTCCGGACGCTGGACACTATCGGAGGGAAGAGTCGCATCTTCGATCGGGTGTACAGGAACGCGAAGATGCCAGCCGCCAACGTGAAGACAGCCACGACGCAGGATCTCGCCAGCGCCGGATCTGACGGGAAAGTGGGTTGCACGGATCTGGCAGGGTCGATGCACATGTCGTCGCCATTGGCAGTGTACCACGGTGGCAGCACGGAAGTCGCATTGGTCCCCTCGCAGAAATGCGATGACTTCCGGAAGGCCGGACGCCAAAATGCACTCGCTCTACTAGAGACAATAAGGTTGTCACTCCTGCTCCAGATATCGGTCAGGTGCCGTCGAATCATCGGCGCGGGCGTCACGCCGGCCTCAAGCGTTTTGTTGCAGTACACCGAGTACTTTCCGATGCTGTAGAGTGAGGCGCAAGACTGCAGTGCGCCATAGCGCATGCCGAGGACACCGGTGTAGATTGCCCATGCGGCACCAAAGACGGTGAAGACGAGGCCGATGACTGCGAGGACGTTGCCTAGCCACGTTCGGAGGAAGAAGTCGGTTATCGGATGGCGAGGGGCGATGAAGTTCAGAGGGGCCTGTATGCGTGGGTTGCCCACGTTGACTCGTGCGGGATTCATGTTGTAGTCTGTATTCAAAGGGTGCTGCTGACTGCTGGCTGCTCGGGGGGTGGTCGGTTTCTGCTCGAGCTGTTGTGCGTCCGATATATGTGGTTAATCATCAGTCCGTTCGTTCGCACAGGGGATTCCACATCACGTAGGCCTGCAGTGCAAATACTTGCTTGCGCTGGAGGGGGTATTAGATTTGGAGAAGGGAGACATGGGACGACGTCCGCCAGCACCATATCGTGGCTGAGCGTGTAGGGCGGCCTCAGGGCATGTGCTCGGCTTGGCAATGCTTGACGGGCAGCGATAGCGAGCGCTGGTCCGGTAGTACTGTGCGACTATTGCAGGTAGAGCAGCATACGTGATACTGCTTACCCGACCTTCATCCGATGAGGGAAGAGAGAGGAAGTCGTCGTGGTCGTCCCCATTGACCCGAACGACCGGGCTGGCGGCATCCCGGTCCCCCACGAGGTCAACGTCACTCGGCAATCTTGCAGGGCTGAGCTTGGCCCAGCTGTCGATGGCATTTGGTCGTTGTTGTTGACCCCTTGAAATGACGCTCACTACTACTGCATGTTCTGCATCTGGTTGACCACTCGCCCAATGTGTCAGCCTGTCTGACCTGAGACCTAGACAGCCAACGTCTTGACTCGGACGCAACAACTTCGGGACGTCGCGTGCGGCTGGCATTGAGAGTGCGGCCCGGCTGAGTAACCCGCCCAAGACAGTTGCGCTAGGAAGTACGATACTTTGGCTCCTTATCCGAGCCGGGAGCGCAGGAAGTAAGGGTCGACAGCAATGTGTTCGTAGCCAGCACTTGCACTGCACGCTGGGCATCACCGGGTGGAGGAACACTGGGACACCGCATCACCGCGACCTGAAGCTCGGCTTCACCCCCCACTACCAGGCATGGCGCCCGCGGTGGTGTCGCGGATGCTCCATCGCATGAGCCAGAGCCACGGCGACAAGGAGAACTATGAAGACCGCCAGCAACGCGATCAAGAGAAGCAGCAGCTCGCCGACTGGGAGGCCAACAAGGAGCCACTGGAGGTGGGCGAGATCACAAAGGACCCGCAGAAGAAGGTCGTGGGCCACTCGTCCAAGTATCTCCGAAAGGAGGACTTCGAGCTCGTCAAGACTCTCGGCACGGGCACCTTCGCACGGGTCTGGCTGGCGAAGATCGCCAACCGCAAGGCCAGCGACAACAACAAGGTGTTTGCCCTCAAGATCCTACGGAAAACAGATGTCATCCGGCTGAAGCAGGTGGAGCATGTGCGTAACGAGCGCAACGTCCTCGCCGCCGTCGCCGGACACCCCTTCATCACCACCATGGTCGCCAGCTTCCAGGACAGCGATACCCTCTACATGGTCCTCGAATACTGCCCCGGCGGCGAAGTCTTCTCCTACCTCCGCCGCGCCCGCCGCTTCAACGAGCCCACCTCCCAATTCTACGCCGCCGAAATCGTCCTGATCCTCGAATTCCTGCACGAGCGCGAAGGCGTCGCGTACCGCGACCTCAAGCCCGAGAACATCCTCATCGACGCCGAGGGCCACCTAAAGCTCGTCGACTTCGGCTTCGCCAAGAAGATCGAGTCGCGCGAGACGTACACCCTCTGCGGCACGCCCGAGTACCTCGCCCCGGAGGTCATCCGCAACACGGGTCACGGCACCGCGGTCGACTGGTGGGCCTTCGGCATCCTCATCTACGAGTTCCTTGTCGGCCAGCCGCCCTTCTGGGATCAGAACCCGATGAAGATCTACGAGCAGATTGTGGAAGGGAAGGTGCGCTACCCCTCCGCTATGTCGCAAGACGCGCGTGACATCATCGCGGGTCTGTGCGAGGTGGACGTGGCGAAGCGGTTGGGCAATGTGAAGGGGGGCGCGGGGACGGTGAAGGGGCAGGCGTGGTTCAAGAGTATCGACTGGGACGCGCTGTATCACCGCAAGATGCAAGGGCCGATTGTGCCGCATTTGAAGAGCGCGGATGATACGCGGAATTTCGATGAGTATGATGCCGAGCCGGTGCATCGGGATCCGTACACGAAGGTTCGTCTCACATGTACCTGCGGATCGGTGACAGTAGGTCGATGCTGACACGTTGTTTATTAGGAGATGCAAGCGAAATATGACAGCGCGTTCGCCGACTTTTGAGACACCAAACGATACCCGGACTGTTAGGAGATGAGGGCCTTACGGTATGAAGGAATGGCAAGCGTGGCGTTTAGGGGATGGAGTGATCTGGGCTCCGGAAGGGCTACGAGCATTGGACGAAGCCATTGGATGAGCCTACGAAAGGCATGCGTGCATCTATATAGTGTACATGGAGAGGTACATGTGCTATTGGTCGTGGACCGGTTCAAGCTCGTTCCGTCAGGACGGTGGGCAGTATACTGTACCTCATCCATACACGTCCTATGACTTTCCATTGGCCTCTACCAATCTTCTCAGGGTGTGACCAGTCACCGGTAGTACCTACCCTCCAATGTCTCCTCTCTCATGCCACAGTGGATGACCGGAAGACCGAATCGGCGTACCTTCCCAATCCGGCCATTTCAAGAGATCCCAATGCCGCGGTCGTGGAGCGTGCCCTGAACCCCGCAATCCACGCGCGAGCCCTTCCCTTGGATCTGCCATCGCGCCGGAGCTCGGCTTGCGGCGGCTGTGTGAGGCCTTGATGATGTACAAGAGGAGTTGTCTGGTTCCTCGATCGTGGATTACCGATTGTCCGCCATGTACACACACCGGCGCTAATGCTTCTTGGACCCATGACGGCGCTGGCAAGGCATGTCGCTACGGGCTTTGGGTAGCTGGAAGGTGTGGAGACCGCAATGGCTCTCTTCTTGCGCGGCTCCAGTAGTAGCAAGGAGAGGCCTCTTGACTAAGGCACATGATCGAGGGCCGTCGGAGGTATGCTTCACGGCTTGAGTGCTGAGGAGTAGATATTGACGTTGCACCTAGCCACCTCTCCTTGAGCAGACAGTGCCTGAGCACTTCGCTTCCATTGTCCGGCAGCATGGCGATCGAACGGCGTACCAGCACCCTTAACCCAGCGTGTACTGAGTGGAACTAACATCCGGCAGTGTCATCAGCCGTCACCAGCGTGCACAGCTCTCCTACGACGACCTTGATCGCAAGAGCAACGCTCTAGCAAGAGGGCTGCAAGGTATCGGCGTCAAGAAGGGGGACAGGGTAGCCGTGTCGCTGGGGAACAATGTCGAGTTCGCCATATCGACGTACGCCCTCTTCAAGCTGGGAGCTATCCTCAACCCGTTGAACCCGAGCTTCAATGTGCAGCAGGTCGTCAGCGCGACCAGCCACTTGGATGCGAGCCATTTGATCATTGGGACCGAGACGAACTTGTCTCGCAAGCCGCCTAGGAGCAATGTGCAGCTTTTGGAGCATATCGTACCTGGCTTGCGGAATGGGAAGCTGGAGTCGGAGCTGGTGCCTTCGCTGAAGGAGATTGTGCTCGTGGACAACTCGTCAGGGAGGGTGGATGCAAAGGGGTTGAAGGCTACCGTACCGTTCGAGGACATCATGGCCGGGTCTGGACAGACGCTACCGGACCAAGGCTTGCACAAGGACGACGTGATAAACATACAGTACACCTCAGGAACCACCAGCATGCCCAAAGCGGCCTGTCTGTCCCACCGCTCGATCCTCAACAACGGCATGCAGATCGGTGACCGCATGCTCCTCACTCCCGAGGATATCGTGTGCTGTCCTCCTCCCCTCTTCCACTGCTTCGGGTGTATACTGGGTTACATGGCGACAGCCACCCACGGCTCCGCTATAGTCTTCCCTACCGAGGCTTTCGACCCCCTCGCGACGCTCAAAGCGGTGCAAGAGTACAAGGCGACCGCCCTCTATGGCGTCGCGACCATGTTCCTCGCCGAGCTGGAATTGCTCGCCAACGGCACAGTGCCGTACGAAGGGTTCCAATACCTGCGCACGGGTATCGCGGCGGGGAGTTCTGTGCCGGCCGAATTGATGCGGAAACTGCACAAGATTCTGAATTTGCACGACCTCACCATCTGCTACGGCATGACGGAGACCTCGCCGGTGAGCGTCATGACCCGCACCGACGATCCGATACAGAAGCGCATCGAGACCGTCGGTCGCCTGATGCCTCATGTCGAGGCGAAGGTCGTGGATGTGCATGACCGGACCAAGACGCTGGGCCTGCATGAGCGAGGTGAGCTGGCCGTGTCTGGGTACCTGCTGATGAAAGAGTACTGGGGAGATCCGGCCAAGACAGCCGAAGCCATGATCGCGGACCATGAGGACCCGAGCAAAGTCTGGATGCTGACGGGCGACGAGGCGAGTATGGATGAGGACGGGTATGTGAGCATTACCGGGCGCATCAAGGACCTCATCATCCGGGGTGGGGAGAACATCCACCCGCTGGAGGTGGAGAACTGTCTGCTGGCGCACGAGAACGTGTGGGAGGTCAGTGTGGTGGGCTTACCGGACGAGAAGTACGGCGAGATCGTGGCTGCGTTTGTCGTGCCCAAGCCAGGCAGCCGGCTGAGTGTGGATGCGGTGCGCAGCTGGGTGAGGAAGAAGCTGAGTGGGCATCTCGGTGAGTGACACCTTCTATTGCCATCTTACAGGAGGAGATCGCTGTCCGCTGACATAGTTGCTAGTTCCCAAGTACGTCTTTTGGGTCAAAGACTACCCAAAGACAGCGAGCGGCAAAATACAGAAGTTCAAGCTGCGGGAGATTGGACTACAGCTTCTACGGGATGGCGAAGGCCTGCTGTGATCTTGGGTCGATTCAGCTAGAAGCTCAGGATACGCACCATGACGTGTCCACTGTTGCGAGAGGTCAGGCGGGCGTACTGAAACCATCACTCGAGGATTTGTCTCCATACTCGCCAATACCACCAGACTGACCACTATGAGTAGGGCCATTATTGCCCATCCAATTGATCTCGACGGGGTGGTGGGATTGTCGCGATCGTGCTATACCAATGCGACGTCCATATAAGCGCGTTGATCTTTCTACCAGGACCTGCCCACGAGCATATCCGGGCAATCTTCTATCATGCACCGCAGGGCAGCGATATTCAGAAGCTCAGCGATCACCTTTCCTCAAGATAGGCACATCGCCCGGCACTTGCAGCTACCCTTGCCCGAGCTCCAATAGTGTGCGGCGTCACCGCTCCGGTACCTATGAAGCTCTTTACTTGCATTCTGATGGTCACTCACAGTCCTCAAACACAAACCACAGTAGTACACGACGTTGACGAATGGCGGCTCTCCCCGTCATCGAATTCGGACCGTTCTTGTCCCCAAGTAGCACGGCTGAACAAAGACGAGGCGTAGCGCTTGAGCTCGACCAGGCATGCAGGAACACAGGTTTCTTCTATCTGAAGGGCCATGGCGTGCCGCAGGAGTTACTCGACGGTGTCCGTAAAAATGCCATCGATTTCTTCCGGACTGCATCGGAGGATGAGAAGCAGCGTTTGGCTCTCAAGCCTGGCGACCAGGCGAGAGGGTACTCGAAGCATGTGGATCCGGAGAAGGGCTCGCATGAGGTATGATTCCCTGATGCTACGACGAATCGACCAGCGGCTAATCGTCTCAGGCATTGGACTTCTACCGACCGGTAGCGGAAAGCAGCGCTCCGTGTACCATAGGCCAAGGTGCCAACCAGTGGCCTACCAAGCCCGAGGACTTCCGCCCCATCGCCGAGGCGTACGTTGACCGGATGGAGGGCCTGGGAAAGGCCGTGATTGAAGCTCTCGCGCTCGCCCTAGGCGTCGATACCAGCTTGCTCGTTAGTCGAATCGACAAAGCCTTCTGGCAATTGCGGATGATCTGCTACGGTGGGCAGAAGTCGCAGGTCCCGGCCAAGGCTGGTATTGGCGAGCATACTGGTAGGTATCCGACCCACCATCACCCTCCGGTCTTAGCTGACAGACCTCCAGACTTCGGTATCCTGACTTTCCTTCTGACCGATGCCACCAAGCAATCACTACAGGTGCGGAGCAAGACCGGCGAATGGATCTACACCGACCCAATGGAGGTGAGCGTGATCCAATCAGACCTTGTTACTATCAACATCGCATACTAACCTTGGCCAGGGCTGCTTCCTCTGCAATCTCGGCGACATGCTCGCCGAATGGACCCGAGGAGCCTATAAATCAACAGCCCACCGTGTGATCCACACCTCCTCCTCTCCTCGGGTCTCAATCCCTTTCTTCTTCGACCCGAATTGGGATGCTTACATCGAGCCGGTACTGCCGTCGGCGGAGGGAGAGACGGAGAGTCAGTATGTAGGCGTCAGGTACCGCGACAGATATATTGGTGCGATCGAGCAGCCACTGGGAGAGGTTGCGGCTTTGCCGGCATGACTGAGTCTCCCATGGACGGATGCCGCTGTTGGCTCGTTTACAGGCTGATTCATATGCTTCTTGTCGCTGAGACAAGAGTCAAAAGGATCAACAGCCAATCCCATGATACATAACACATGTAGACGCACCAATGAGGTCCAAAAAATAGGTTTAAACCTTCGTAATGATTTTGAACTGTACCCGATTTGAACGGATGACCTTCTGGACTGGAATCAGACACGCTACCACCTGTAGAGAAGTTAGTCAAAGCGATGGAGAGCAATTCGGTGCGAGCAACATACTGCGCCAACAGTCCACATCACGTGATGGAATAAGCAGTCCAAAAACTTCTATAGTCTTCTTGGATCTAACCGAGATTGTACCGACATGGCGCAGTGAACGTCCGCCACGAGCGGTATAACGAAAACAGCACAGTCTAGCACGCATCTGGAATCTCTGCAATAGGCAGCACGCCCGTGGGAAGAGACAGCTGTCTATTCCTAAGTCCTCGCATCCAGCACAAGCAAACAGCCTCCCGCCTGTGGGGTATCTCCATACCTACCCCTCCCCCCCCCGTTCCAAGTACCTCATCTAACGCCGTATTACCCCCTACTCAAGTATCTACACCCGAGTCAGTCATTCAACGCCCAAAGCCAGGCGCAATACCAGTACATGCCAGCATCAACTTTTCATAATCACTAAACCCAAAATTAGCAAGATATTCGCTGGGAGGTTACTCATGGCTTCTGCTTACCCGCTCGTCTCACCCCGGATCCGATGGGCCAGCTCCTGCTTGTGGAAGTGCTTGTACGCCGCTTTACACTGTTGCAGACGGTCCTGGCTCCAGTGGATCATGACCTGCCGTGTACCATTAGCATGGGTGTCGACTTGCGAGCAGCGTTCTTTATATCCCGGTACTTACGATGCGACGGATGAGCGCTTTGTCGTTCGTGCCGAGCCCTTTCATGGCGTCCTCGAGTAGATCCGCATCGTGCTTCGCAGGGTCCTCCGCGGCGCCGACGATGAAGCACAAAGCCTGTTCCATGTGGCCCGAAAATTCCTTCTTGACGACTTCCTGCAGCGATCGGTGGTAGCGCTGTTTGTACCCCTGAGCGATCGCGCGGAGTTGACCGTTCGACCTCGCGGTCAGGATGCTGCAGACTTGCATCTGGTCCGCGCCCGCTCTCCCCTCTGTCGAGCGGTAGATCTCCTGTACATCGCTGTCGATCTGCTGTGGGATGACTGGCATGGACTCCTCGTTCCGTCTGGCGGACATGACCATGTCGAAGAGGCGTTCTGTCTTCATCGATAGGTCACCTTTGACGTCCGCCTCGACGGTGCGGCGGTACATCTGGTGGTAGCGCTGCTTGATGGCGTTCAAGTCGGCGTTGGAGCGAGCAAGCAGGACATCGTTCATCGCGCTTTCCTTAGTGCCCAAACCTTTGATGGACTCGTGCAGCTCATGGCAGTCTTGATCGAGCGGTCCACGCAGGATAGCCTCGAGACCTTCGCGGAAGTGACCGGACGTCTCGCTGTGAACATCCTTCTCCACGTTGCGCTTGTGGCGAGCTTGAAAAGCGGCCTTGACGCTGTTGACTTCGAGCGGACCGAGTTGGCCGAGGACACGCGCGAGAGCTTTCTCGTCGGTACCGAAGCCCTTCATGGCACTCCGCAGCTCGTCAGCGGCGCGTGACATGTCCATTTGCGACTGCTGGCCGGGGATGTATCCGGGTGATGGTGGCGTGGGAGCAGCTGCTGGGCCACCGTAGCCGGCCTGCGGTGGGGGTGCTCCATACCCAGGGCCTGGTGGAGGAGGAGCACCGTACTGGCCCGGCGGCGGTCCAGGTGGAGGGTAACCGTACTGACCTGGTGGGGGCTGGTTGTATTGACCGGGTGGGGGCTGGCCGTATGGCTGTCCGTAGGGAGGCTGATGACCTGGTGGAGGACCGGAAGGTGCACCGTACGGGGCGTTCTGGGGTGGATATGGCGATCCTCCCGGCGGACCGTAGCCTTGCTGGTAGCCTTGATTCATTGGGGGCGGGTAGCCTTGCTGCTGTGGCGGGTACGGGGAATCTGCGCCGAGTCAGCCGGAGTACAGGAGAGAGTCTTGATGCAGGGTTGAAAGAATGAATGGAGGGTGGCGATATTTTCTGTACTTACGCGATTGCTGATATGGAGGGCCTTGCGGCGGACCTTGGTAGTACGACATGCTTGGCAGTCGTTCAGCTGTGAAGAGTATGCAAGCACGCAGGGATACTGTCAGTGTCTGATAAGAAGTAGTGTTGCCTTGATCTTGATGAGGCTCTGGAAGTCAAGCCACGGTATTCAGTGAGGTAGAAATATTTGGAGATGCGCCACGATGGCGTCGCGGAGATGGACGGGAGGAGGATGGAGTCGTCACCTGGTGGTCTGCGCCTGCGCTCACGAACGACTAGTGGGGCCTTCCCGGAAGGTGTATTGCTCAGCCAAGCATGTTACCAAGAAGGCCGTGGGGCTGTGTACATGTCAAGCTACAGGTACAGTGCCTTATGCTTGCCGATCTCGGTGGTCGCCCGTCGCGTGTGAGGCTGCGTGATGGCTGTCACGCTGCGAGGCTTTGCAACTGCACATGCACAAGAGGAACATGAAGCTGATGAGCCGGTGAAGTCACCGGCACAAGGCGCGGACTTGGCCCTCCGCGGGCGGCAGCGGTATGCCAAGACGTTCAGTGTCCCCGACGGGATCGGGAATTGGATACATCGGATGTACACGAACCTTACACTAAAATTGGCGTCGACATACGTTAACTTCGTGTACAGGGAGTGTACCACATGCAGAGGCAACCGTCCGGCCACCTGCTTCTAGGCCTCCGGCGGCAGTTCGCCACTGTGCATGTTTGTATCCGACTCAACCGAAGCAAATCGGCGTCGAGTCCACCACAACATCAACGAGGTGACACGAGGTGACATGTCTGATGATGATGGTGACACTTCAACGACTGCACGCCATGCCACACCTGACTGTTTGCCTTCTTCCCCCCTTCCACCTCCAAGAGCGGATGATGTTTTTGCTCTGCCTCATCGGAGCGGAGCTGAGATGGAGGGTACGAAGATAAGGTACATCGGAAGCCAAGCGAACCCCAGCCACCACGATCGACCACCTCATCAGTAGCCAAGACCACATGGCTCCGGGAACCTGTCCTTCCCACAGTCACGTACACATCAAGCTATGATGAGCGCCAGGGGACCGCGGATGTCGGCATGATTGGGAACGCATGATACACTGCATTGCCTGCGGTTGATAAGAGATGAGGTAGGACAGACATACAGCACACCCTCCCAACACCCAACAGCCTGAGGTCACGAGGTCGTCGACATAAGCCACTCTGAATCCTCGCGAACCCATCCTACCTTGACCCGAACCCCAAGACCACCTCAGCCTTGGCAGCGTGTCTCAGCCTTCCTTGACAGGACGAACGCCCCATCGCAGACTCACCGGTAGACAGCCCGATACTCGGGCAGCCTCTTCGACCCCCCAAGGGTATAACAAGCGTTCGCACGACCAGCTACGCTTTTTGGACAACCATCACCCATCCAGGTTGCGTCAACTTGAACTCGACTAAGCGCTGTACAACATGACTTCCTACGAGCAAACACCGTACCTGCCCCCACTGCCGCAAGGCACACGCTCGAGAGGCAACTCCGCGGCATCTGCCCGGTACACCCCAGCAGCCTACCAGATACCAGCCCAACAAGCACCACCGCCGCAGCCCCCACCAGGCTACCCTTACCCGTACGGCATGCCGACCTCTCGTGTCTCGCCCAAGACCCCCATGTCCTCCTACCAAGCCTACCCAGACCCTCCTCCCCAGCTGGCTCCCGAACACGCCCTCCACCCCGCCAGCGCCGCCAGACCACCCTACCCCACTTCGCACACCGACCCATACATGACCGCGCGTCCCGCCCACGAAGCCGAAAGACGGCACAGCCACGGCTCGCACCGATCGCGGCGATCCCACGACTCGCACCGATCGCACAAAAGCCATCGGTCGCATCGGTCCTCGGAGGATGAACTGGACAGGCGTGAGAGTCACAAGAGGGAGAAGGCCCATCGGCGGCATAGCGATTACGGGCAGCCTCTCAAGCGGCACGACACCCATAGACCGACTATCGGGGATACGATATACTCCGTGCTGGGCGGGCTCAAGTCTTACTTTAGCCCTAGCGACAGGTATTAGATTGGAGTAGAAGAGGGTCCGGCGCAGCGATGCGCTTCGCGGAGGGACTGCCGTTTCTAGGACTTGCTCACGATGAATGCCGAGCTACACCAGCTTTTTGCGTAAATATCTGCCCTGGTAACGGGACTTTGGGGAAGGCGAAGAACGAACGAGGGAAACGGCTGTTACGATTTCACGAGAGACCCCCCTGGCACTTACACCAACCGATGATGATGACCTGGCGTTTGAATCGATACACCGATCAATTTCTGTTCATCCTCACTCATAGAACTTCAAGCAATCCTAAATTATCAAGCATCAAGCACAAGCACGGGCCGGACTACGTTGTTTCTCAAGATCAGGTCAATACATGTACGTCTTTACAGTATATACGCTGAGTGACTATCCAATATACTAGGCACTGCCGTCCCGGATATACCAATGAGTTGCCGGCCATGTGCGGACCCGACACGAATCAGATACTCCAACACGCCAAGCTGTGTATACAAGATCCCTCTCAAGATACCTTACCAATTACTCAACGCATGACATACCAACCTCAACAAGTCCTCCCCCCCTCTACGGACTGGCCGGGTTTGCGCACCTAGCCGGCTGATCCGCACCCCCCGTCGTATTGGAGAAAGCATAGCTATACCCAACCGTAAAATGGTCCTCTCCCCGCCACTGCCCGACATTCGTCGCATAGCTCGCCGGCCACGTCTCATTGTAGAGCGCGCAGTACTGGCCCACGCTCTGCGAGCCGTTGTACAGCACATACGTATTGAAGAACTGGCACGTCTGCGCCACTCCACCCTGCGGCGGGTACGCGAGATTATACTGGGACTGCGACGAGCAGGCCGCAGCGCAGAGCCCGGCGTCGAAGGGCCCCGCGGTGAAGGTTTTGACGCCCATGTAGGTGTCATGGCCGCCGCAGTCGAGGGGCGCGTTGATGGCGGCGTTGCCGAGGGAGGCCGGGGGTTGGAAGCCGGGAGGGGTGGCGATGCTGTTGTTGACGTAGCCGTTGGAGCCCGCGATGACGACGTGGAAGTCGTAGCGCCATTGGCCGAGGTTGGTCGCGGAGGCGGGGGTGACGGGGCCGCCGTAGTAGACGCATTTGATTACTGTTTCGCTCGGGGGGTTGGAGCAGGTGCTGGTTGGGTCGATGCTGGGGTCGCGCTCGAAGTCTTGACGAGGGGTTAGTAGGTGTTGGCATGGTTGCGGGACTTTATCGGTACTTACAGATGTTGACGGACGAGCAGCCGACGATGGCGTCGCATTGCGCGGCGCAGCTCGCGGTGTCGTACGTGTCGAGGATCGAGTAACCCATGTAGCCATAGACGCCCTCGCTGGAACCGGCCTGGTTCGAGTAGGCGAGCGTCCACCCATCTGGAGTCACGGCATCAGTGGCCGCATCGGAAAAAGCAGTATTGCTGGAGAAGTTCTCGTCCGTATCGTCGGCGGCGGGCTGGACGGCGCAGGCCGAGTCGTCGACACGCTTCACCATCTTCAGCGAGGTATCGGACGGGTTCGCCAGGACGGCAGACGAGACCGAGGAAGCGGCCAAGGTCGCGGAGAAGGTGATGGTCGTCTGCGCAGCGGCGGCGTTAACAATGGGGATGCTGGGAGTCGCGACCGGGTCGAGGGCGTCGATTGCGTTGAAGTCGAAGCCCTGGGGCACTGGGGAGGCGACTGCTGCACCTGCCAGTAGGGCTGCCACGGCGTAGGAGCGCATAGTGACGGTGGAGGTTAGGCGAGTGAGGCAACGAGTGAGGCAACGAGTGTGGAGATACGTGTGATGCTCGAGGACGGGCGGGACTAGAAACGTTGTTGTTTCTGTCGGCGTTGGCCTCTCTACAGCTGGCGACGGGGTGGACCTATCTAGATATACATCTTGTCGTGTCAACATCCCACGATCGATGGACTTCACTTACCGCTCCCGGGTGGTGTCGCCCGATGCCTCCTCGCATGGGTCGGACAGTCCAATCATCCAATGGTATCTGGGACGCCTGCTATCCCACGCGGACGGCGCGATACTCTGCATTGACGAGTCCTTAACGAGTCGAAAATAGAGGCGGCTGTCACGGGGTGCGCTCCGTAGGACTTCTGCCTTGGAAACAAGGTCTCTGGACAGACAATAGAACAAGGCAGACCCGGGCGAGTAGATTCACTGCACGTGTATGTCTCGTGTTCCGGACGTAAAGATCTCATTCTGGTCATAGCAGACGTTCCTGCTTCCGAACTTTGTTTCCCCTGGTTGTCCGTAACAGGTGAAGTCCTCTTCGCGGCTGTCCAGATGTGGTGTCAAACTCGTACCAAGTGACCGTGCGTGACCGTGCGTGGCTATTGTGGCTTGATCTCCCGCTGGCTCGACAATTTGGCCAGCCAGCCACCTTCGTGTTACCGCCGAGTCTAGCGCCATCTAGACAGAGCGCGACATTCTTGTCCGATCGCACAAGATTTTGAATGGCATCTAAGGTAAAGTACAAGACCGTTCCCCAAGAGAGAAGGAGTGAGAAGACGGACGTTCATATTCGCTCGGGAGATCATCACGATCGGCAGGCAGAAAGTTCAGGGGTTCTGCGGGACGAACCCGGACACGTGAGGGCACGGCAGACTTTCCAATTGCCGTCAGTTTCGGCACCGAATTGAGGCAATATGCTTTCGACGCTCGCTTAGAGAATCGGCGGTGTACCAGTAGTGGTAGCGGTGGGATGACTCTGCTCAGCTCATCAAGGGTCTCGACCCTTCGATATGGATTCATGGTAACAACAATCGTGCATCCTTCAACCCCAGATTCGACCAGAGAGCACCCCTCGACCAATGCTAATACGATACGCATGTGATTAAGGAAGCCTAGCTCCAACACCTAGGCCGTCAGCGGTGTGTAGCAACGCACGCATCCGTCGTCGATGGTTAGCATGCAGTCCCAGGCCTTGATCCAGGCTCTGCGGAGCGAAGCGTCTCGGGCGTTTGAGACCGGTGAACGAGGGCGCACCGGTAGTGCGTTGATGGCACAGGACTGGATGGTCACCCGATCGAGAGCAGAGCACCTGGTGATCTTCGTTGTACCAACGCCAAAGTAATGCCGACGATTATTCCTCCAGCACGTCCTGCCACCTCCTACCCATTCCGCGAAAGCCGCAGCGGAGTATCGCAAGTCACTCATCGATAGCATATCGGGACGAGTAGGATGACACAGCCGAGTCGACTTCCAGTGTCGTGTGCCCCGGTAGCATCGCAACCAATGATTCAGAGTCTGGTTTGATGCGACCGATTCGCTTCAGCAGCTCATACGCAAAGCCATGGATTGTCGTGCCCAATAGGACACGTATTGGATCGCGTCTGCCGTACTGTAACATTCAATGTGATCATACGGCAATCAGCCCTTTGAAAACACCGATAAGAGCGATCCGGAGGAATCGTCTCTGACGGTGGATGCATGGCAACCCGAACAACGCATTGACCTTTCAACTGGTTGTAGACTCGAGATTGAAGCTCTCTATCAGCTATCCTGAGCCAAGTTGGTGGACAGTGGGGGCTTGTTTGGATCTGAATACCGGTACAGCCTCAATAGGGTACTCAAGCGACTAGCACCAGTGATGTGTCGCGCGAGTGCCCATGGCTGCCCCCCTCTGGATCCATCCAAGGAGATCATGAGCGTTGCCGAACTATCTTTGAAGGCCGGCCAGCACCTCCCATTCCGTCAACAGGACGAGCGGTATCCTGTGCCTGTGCCCGACTCCATGGTATCGCTAAACAAAAGTCCCACATCTGAACGCCAGATCGCTAGCTGTACTTCTCTCACGAAAGCGCGAGTACAGCAGACAGCACCAGAATGGCCACAAGTGCCAGTAGACTTGGTGTCCCTCGGAGACCTTGTGATGCGCCGGAGGCGAGGGCGGAAGTCGTGAAGACCAGCTGGAAGCCTAGGTCGGAGCTGTTGTAGCAGTTATCCTGGGTAACGGTCTCGACCTCGGGGCTGCCATCCTCAACCAGGATAAGATCCACGCACTGCTCGTTGTCAGCTTGTACATTGAGGGACACTGGAGGGAACATCCTTACACTATAGAGAGCCGCCCCGTGCTGCGCGAGCTCAACGACTTGCAGCGTGATGTTCTGTCCTACCTGCAAGCTCACGTTGGCCGGCATGCCGATCTGCGGTATGCACCACTGTCCATCATAATTGTCGTTAGTGGGACCGGTGATTTCGAAGGGCGGTACGACCGGATGCGACATGTTCGGCGGCGCCAGAGCACCCATCTCTTGTATGCCGATGTTGACGTATGTCTGCGCCTTCGAATGGCCTGGAACCCATCCGGGCTGCACTGACAGCGCACCGCCGGATATTGGCCAGCTTGAGCGGTTTGCGGTCTGTGGCATGCCACCACCTGTGGTCTCCGTCAGCACCGGTCGCGCGTATTTGTAAGCCTTGCGACACTACTCACATGGATACATCCACTGCATGCCCCATGGGAAGTATACTGTGCCGTTCTCGAAGTGGTCTATCCCTATACACTCAGGACAGTCTTCGGGCAGTGTGCCGTTCGTATGAAGGCTGTTTCCTCTCCAACCCGGGTATGTGATGACCGTATGTGCTATCGCCGACCTCAATACTGTGGCCGCCGCGAGCCACCGTGTGAGACTGTACATTCTGCTCTTCGCGCCCTCGCGCATCTAGAAGCGCGCTCTCGACCTCTCAGGCGTATTCGCTATTAGTGCTGTAGTGAAGGCTGACGAGCTCCAGCTGGTCGAGAACGGAAAGCTGAATCGCGACGACAGGCTGGGACGGAATCGAGAGTTGCAGAAAACGGGAAGGAGAGGATGAGAGAGAGAGTCTTACTTGCGCAGCTTACACCCTTCATGCGTGCCAGTGTCCGTTCGGATGGAGTGACACCGTAAGCGCTCACGCCTCACGCATACCTAGTCACTGCAGCCTTGGCGTAGGATTGAAGGCTGGTTGGAGCACACTGCAGGTGCGGCAGACCCCGTCCGTCTAGACCCTTGTTGCAACCACCGAGTCACATGCCTCTCTCGATCTTGCCTGAGTACCTGCGGACTATTGGTTCAGGCACATACAAGACCCATCTAGTGATATTACACCGGGATATGTTATTCCCCGTTAAGCGCCCGGCTGAATGCCCTGCGGTTTGCAACAACGAGAGCAGGGCTGAGATCCATCCCCCTCTGAAGGTCTGACGACATGCAACAGACAGGTGACGTTGGTATTACTATGTAGTTTTGCGGATCATACCGCGAGGCTCAGAAATAGAAATCCCACTCCCAGATCGTTGTTACTGGCGCAGCAGCACGCTGCTGCTGCCTTGCCGCACTCGGACACCATAATAAGACAAGCCCCACCCAGGAAACCGGTCCTAATGTAATTGCAAAGTAAAAGATGAACGGGGACAACAGCAGTGTGTTGCACGGCATAGCTGCGAAAGACCTGGACCGAGAGAAGTCAGCAGCTTGTCGTTCGCTGGGGCCAATCCTCGTGCCCGCCGCGAGACACCTACCGTTGTTATTGTTGTCGCTCGACCCGGCCCGTTTACGTTCCCTCCGTCCAGTGGCCACCGTCGCCAATGTATTCTAGTGCACTCTCATTGACAGGAGTCCGTTTGAACGCCTCCGAGAACGCGATCCTGATACGTCGACTCAGCGTGCGCGAGTGAGAGGTTCCGGAGGATTCGGGCACTTTTTGTTGCGCACGCGGTGATGATCGTGAGCGGGATTTTGAAGAACGTGGAGTGTTCCCGCGGCTAGACATCGTGCCTGGTAGTGCCACAATATTCGGTGTCGAAGTGTCCCTGGTTGTCACCAACGGCCCGGTTACGCTCCGAGGAGGGGTCAAGGGTCGTTTCACTCGATATTTCTCTGGGCGTGCTCTGGCTGGTATTGACATTGCCCGAGGAAGAGGTAAGTCTGTTGGCGTCTCGTACGGTAAACGTGCACCGCTCGTCCACGGACTGTATGGATGCTCGTAAGCCAGTGGTGATAGTATCTGGCATTCGGCAGTACGCATGGCGTTCTCCGGCTTTGCAATATCGTTGGCAAGAGCCCGGTCATGAGCTGCCCACAACGCAGGGAGGCCGTCGCGCTCGGAGGCTGACAAAGGTCCCGAAGATGCAGCCATGTAGGGGACCGCCGCGGGTATGTCGAGTTCCCATGGAGGTGTGTGCTGTCGCTTGGACTCGAGGGGCCGGATGGTGGTGACCGCCGTTGTGCTTGGGTTCATATTGGCGGATAGGTCGAGGTTCTGGGATCCGAGCGGAGTTTCAGTCCTCTTGCAACATGTGTGGCTGAGTGCTGGTCGTATATTGTGGACTGCAACTAAGAACAGACGAGCAAAGCGGTCAAGGACTGCTGAACCTGAGCCTGCAGGTGTATTAGGTAGTCGGTAAGGCGAGGGTATTTGTGCAGCAAAACGTATTGTTCGTAGCCCATCAGCAGACAAAAGAAAGAACCGGAGGCACGCGACTGTCTGTACCCAAGTGCACTGAGGATAGAGAGGAGAAAAGCTTGACTGTCAGGATGGAGATATAGCAGAGTGTGTAGGATGCACGGATATCCATCTTTGGGCGAGCGGCACAGTCGTACGCCACGGCAGGCGACACACTGTTTTGAATGCATCCAAGCGCTTCCTGTACTTCCGTGGCAAAGGCGGACGTATATGAAGTGTTTCACTCGTCCAATGGTTGGGGGTCGAAGTTATGCGCTGTATGTAGGGCGCGAGCAGCTGTCCTCTGATTGGGTATTCAAGGTCCGGAGCGTGAGCCTTGTACACATGTAGCCACGAGGTTGTCGAACGAGTGGGGCAGGCAAGCGAAACTGTATCGGCATCGACGGGGGTGTTCGCAAGAAAACAGTACCGTTGACATGCCGTATATGGCGCGAGGAGATGATTGGTCTGCTTGACGCTCAGCGCCACCGAGTGAGACGCGGCTTGTACCGTGTACGACCTCGAAGCGCCCAACCTCACGTGTCTTTGGTCATTTTCCTCCTTAGGTGTTCGTGTCCCCATCTTGGCCTCATGCTCTTCGATGCGTGGTATGGTACAAGAGCCGGCGTTGTTCGATGGTCCGTCATGTCATTCTGCCGGACAAACATTGCACCCGCAAGACAGCCGGCCAACCTCTGTCGACGCTCTCGTCTGCGCGTCGAGTCGCATTCTCCTCGAAGGCGCCCTTCCAGAATGATGTGGACAAGGAGTGGACCGCAAAGATCGAAGCGAGGACATTGTACGACACCTGAGAAACGGACTTACAAAAATGACCCTCGCCGGGAATGCCGGCGTCGGCCGTGCCAAGAAACGATAGGCAGACAATGAGATCCACCAGCGCCTTATCACCGTGAGCACGTCAACGTGGTCAAACACCATACATGTATGCCTCACCGACGTCCATCGGTGTCATAGATAAGTCAGCATATCCCGTACTTCATCCTTTCCTACCTTCCAAATACCTGTTGGTTTCTATCGCAAACAAAATCCAACGCCGAGTATTCCGGCAAGTATGGAAAAAGACACGCATATCAAATCCGATGGGCCATCCGTCTTGCCACCGTCAAACGAGGACACCGTTGCAACAAAGCAGACCGAAGGCCTTCGAGATGTGGCGGCAGATCTATTCCTTGAAATTGGCGACTATTCGCCCGAGGAGCTCGAGGCGGAGAGAACGACGGTGAGGAAGAAACTCGACATGATCATCATGCCGATGTATGCAGTTCCGCTTTCCGTGGCGCATGGCAATAGCTCACATTGCACGCCAGTATCTGCATCACATATTGTCTGCAATTCTTGGACAAGCTGTCTCTCAACTACGCATCGGCATACACCTTTATACCCGATCTGGGCCTGGAAGGACATCGCTACTCCTGGGTAAGATATCGATGGGTAGAGGTATCCGCAAAAATTTGAAGACATCTGCTGACTGCCCCATCGGTGGCCGCTATATTCAATTTCGGCTACCTCTTCTGGGCGATACCCGCGAACCTCCTGATCCAGAAGCTGCCCATAGGCAAGTTGACCGGCTCCATGATCTTCATCTGGAGCGTCCTGCTCTGCGCTCACGTCGGAGCCAAGAACTACGGCGGCATACTAGTCCTCCGATTCCTGCTGGGTATGTTTGAGGCCGGCATCTCGCCCAGCATCATGAGCATAGTCAGTATGTTCTACACCCGGTCTGAGCAGCCATGGCGGATGGCAATCTTTCTCGGGTTCAACGGCATGTCCACCATTGTCGGGTCGTTGCTCGGCTATGGATTGGGTCATGTGAATGATGCAGCGATAGCGTCCTGGCAGCTGATCTTCCTCGTGATCGGGCTGATGAACTTTGTGTGGAGCATCGTCTTCGTAAGTCCTCCTCAACCTCAACAGAAGACGAAGGTGCTAATTATTATGATAGCTGACTGTCATGCCGGACTCCGCGGCAAACGCTCGGTTCTTGACTCACAAACAGAAGGTCATCGCAGTCGAACGTATCGCCAAGAACATGGTCGGCGTCAAGACGAAGCAGTACAAGATGAGCCAGGTGTTCGAAGCCCTACTCGACGTCAAAGTCTGGACTCTTGTCCTGATCGGTATGGCCACGGGTGTCATTAACGGGGGAGTCTCCAACTTCGGCAGCAGCCTCATCAAAGGGTTCGGCTTCTCCAGCATCAACGCCACTCTGCTACAGCTACCCAACGGCGTGCTTGAGTTCTTGACGGTGCCTACTTGCGGCCTTATCGCGACTTACGTCAAAGACGTGAGATGCCTCACCATCATGGTCGTCTGCCTCATCCCGCTTGGAGGACTCCTCGGCATCCGCCTGACCAGCCTCGATCATCGATGGTCGCTCGTCGGCAGCAGCTGGCTGCAAGGCATCGTCGGCGCGCCCATCATCCTGTCCTGGAACTTGTTGACGACCAATATTGCTGGACACACGAAACGCAGCGTCTCGAACGGGATGTGGTTTGTTTTCTACGCCGCGGGAAATATCGCCGGAGCCAATATCTTCGACACGAGAGAGGCGCCGCGGTATTTCTCTGCTCTCACGGGTATGATAGTGTGCTATTGTGCTACAATCGCCTTGGCGGGCTTCCTTTGGGTGTATATGGCGTGGGAGAATAAGCGACGAGACAGGACGCTTGCGGCGGGCGAGCAGACGGTGACGGGGTCGGAGGAGCAGGCTATCCTTGATGGTTTCAAAGATCGGACGGACAAAGAGAGCCAAGGCTTCCGTTATGGTCTGTAGTGGCGGTGAGTGGTGCTACCGGCCTGCCTCGGCCAGACTAGAGAAGACAGTATTGCAAATGCCATCTCGACCCAAGGTTCTCCCGGTCCCTGCCAGCCCTCAGCATCGTTCAATGAGTGCAATCCCAATTACTCCTCCAAGCTACTGCATAATCCCTGATCTGCTGCCATCCTCACTCGGGCCGGCCACTTAATCAGCTTCTACCTCCACTCGATGAGATTGAGCCTCCGCTTGAGCACCGGGAGGTCGAACACGCGAAGGTTCTCACTTACAGCATTCACACAGTAGCTCGCCTTCCCAGCACGGTATCGACCGGCGCATGATCTATCGAGCGGTCCCTAGCGAGGATGCTGAAAGCATCGGTCCTCGCACCAGTAGCGCTCCCTTGGTAGGGGGTCTGCAAGCTGTCATTTCGTGGCGAGCAGATTCTCGTTGCGCCATGTAGGCCTGAAGGTAGGCCTGGCTTTCAGATGCTGTTGATTCTTGACCTGGAGACCTCAAATGGTCGCATGCAGATCTTACAGCTAGCAGGCCATCATCGTTGACGTCTCGCACAGCATGATCTAGCCATTCAGCGAGCTCCCTCTCATTCAAGTAAAGCAGCGAACACCTTCTGCACTTCGGCGGCCTTCTCGTCGTTCGCTCGAAGCCAGGATTGCACAGCCTGGACGCCATTCAGGTCCGCATTCATATGCTCGACGTTTGTCGTCCCGTCCATTATACTGGTGTTGCCGAGACTCAACACAAGCCCGTACAGCGCTACTGGAATGGTAACTCCAACACACGCAGCGATGTGCTGAACAGGCTGCGATCTCAACAAATCCGGGTTTGCGGTAAGAGTCCAGAAACTCTGATAAGTCATGCCTTTCTCCTCGCAGAAGGCTCGAATGTCCTTGTCGTAGCCCGTGTCCCGGTAAAAGCGATTCTGGACTACTGTTGGTTTGATCGACGCGAAGTCGTGAAGTGCTGATAGGACGGGCAGATGGTATACATTGGAGACCCCAATCGTGCGGACGTGCTCGGGCACGAAAGACTCCATGGTCTGCCATGCTTCGAGCGTTTGGCTTTGTGTTGGGAGAGGCGAGTGCAAGACGAGACAGTCAATATAGGCTTGCTCTGGGTCTTCAACTGTAGGGGCAAAATGTCGCAAGGACGAAGCAACTGATGCTCTCACTTGGTCCGTGATGCTACTTGTAGCATCATAGGGCATGTTCGATCGGTCTTGGCCGTTGACAGAGGTATACTTGGTCTGGATGTAGACGTCTCCCCGCTTGATCCCGGTCTCTCGTACCGCATCAGCAATGCCTTGCCCGACAAGATCCTCGCGGTAGTGCTTGGGTTGTGCGGCAGTGTCTATACCCCGGAAGCCGGCGAGAAGGGCCTGCCGGACCAGTTCGCGGGTCTTCTCCTTCTTCCACGCTGTTCCGTAGAGGAGAGCTGGCACTCTGACTGCCTCAGTGGCCGCCATCGTCGTGTACTCTCGGGCGTAAGAAGCAAGTACTTTAGCATGCAGTCCACCAGGTCACTGGAGGCTCGTGCTGTCGTCTTTGTACCGATGTGCTCTCAACTCACGCCTCATGGGTCATCACAACTCTGTCTAGAGGCTTGACGCAGCCATGGTTTCCTCTGGAGCACACCGACAACTAAGCAAATGAGGAAGGAGGAAGTCTGAATGTCGTATACATCGTACGAGAAGTCAAAGTTTACCACATGGGCCAACCTTGCAGCGGACTTGGCGCCTGACTCGCCTTTCATCGCCACCGACGACACCCCGATGAGATCTTCCGCCCTGTCTTTATTACAACATCCAGTGGCGACACCTACCATGGCGCCAACCAGTTGACCTTCGTCCCTCACATGAGCTGCGAGCTGCGTATCATCGACAACCCTGGCGGGCAAAGCATACGGGTCCGGATGAAACGCTCAAAACATGGCGGCTCGCGGACGGCCCCTTCACACAATTGCCAACGACGTGCTCATCTCATCGCGTTCGCGATGCACGCACGTCGCCGACACGCTCCGTCTCAGCCTTGTCTGATGGATGCCAGCGCATGGGCGCAGCTCTTCGTCGTCATCTCTTCCAGAACAACCTTGAAACACGAGCAAGTGGTGCTGACGCCCAATGAACGTGGGTCTCGCTATGGCCGTGCCACTGGCTAGTGGGCAAAGCGAGTCGTCCACACTTCAAGCACTTCCTTGGTTATGCACGAGGTGCAGCGCGGCAGGATCGTGTATACATGGACTCCCCAGCAAATCCCATTGACCTATGCGTCTGCCCTTACAATCGGAGACGTTCGGCTGGGGGGGCAGTGAGAGCACGCGCTACGACCTCCAACCTCGACGGAGATTGCTGCCAACGTGACCGAGGTGGCTGTAGAGCGAAGTACTTCATAGCGAGGTGTGCTATTTCTTTTGCTGTATCTTCGCTGTTCATCTTCTCCTGCAACCCTTGTACGATCTACTTGCACGGATCTCGCCAGCCTTATCTTGCAGACGTTGCACCGTTACCTGCCAACGCAGAGGCATTTTTCGGTCAGCATGTCGTTCGACCCAACAGCAACGGCTTCAGCTGGGCGAGACAAACATCCCATGAGCAGCGAGGACCCCGTGCGGCCTTCGGACGACAGCTCTAAGGGCTTGCTGAGAAATGCACCACGCCCTCTCGAGCCAAAGATGAACAGTGCTGCTGCCCACGAATCATACGCAGCACGACTGGAGCACGACCCTCAAGATGAAGCACCTCCTCCAAGGCACCCGTCTCGGCAAATGATGCGATGGGGACCGCCTCCGAGCGAGTATGGCTGGGACGACCGCGAGGATCGAAGACCGTACGGCCGCCCCTCATACGACTACGGTGGACCTGGCCGGGCGCCGACAACAACCGACTACTACGCAGAGGAGCCATGGTATCCCAACCGGCCTTACAGGCGCACACCTTCCGTCCGAGAGCCTCCGCCGTCCGCACGGGGAGGCCCACCTCCACCACCTCGGCGTCCGCGTGCTCGAGTGCCGCATTGGGAAGACCCGTCGGAGGACGAGAGCGACGAAGAGCCTGCCCGACGGAAGAGAAAGTCACGAGCGAGAGAGGACGAGTCGCCGCCGCCGTCGGAGATCGTCTACCGGTTACCTTTCTCGAATTGGATGAACAGCTCGTTCAAGAACCGTATGTGACCGTCTGAAACTTTCAGCTTACACTCGCTGACTGCATACAGACTTCGTTGCTGCGCTCGGGGAATTTGTTGGGACGACGATGTTCTTGTTCTTCGCCTTCGCCGGGACTCAGGTTGCCAACGCCGGAGCCCAGACTGCCGACAACACGACCACGAATCAGTCGACGGGCTTCAGTCCGATTGTGCTAATGTACATCGCTGTGGTGTTCGGCTTTAGCCTGATGGTGAACGTCTGGATCTTCTTTCGGTCAGTATGCAGATATACCACGGATATTCATGGTTTGGCTAACACTACAGTAGGATATCTGGCGGCCTGTTCAATCCCGTTAGTACATACGCGAACATTCTCTTCAATACACACTGACGCAGCAACAGGCTGTCACTCTCGCCATGGTTATGGTGGGCAGTATAGGCTACGTCCGCGCCTTCCTGCTGCTCGTTGCGCAGATCGCAGGCGCCATATTCTCATCCTACATCGTTAAGGTGCTTTTCCCAACCTCATTCAATGTCCGCACCACGCTCTCAAGCTCCACGTCACTCGTCAGCGGCGTGTTCATCGAGGCGATCCTGACGGCAGAGTTGGTCTTTGCCATCTTCATGCTGGCGAAGGAGAAGTAAGCATACCGATGGGTGTAATCATCCTTGACGACTGTCTGAGACACCTGCTAATAATTCCTCCCATCGTTACAGGCACAAGGCGACTTTCATAGCTCCTATAGGCATTGGGTTGGCGCTCTTCGTGGCTGAACTCGTCGGTGTATACTACACTGGTGGTACGCCAAAAGCCGATCTTCAGAGACATATGCTGTCCCGGATGCTGATTTTTCGACAGGTTCCCTCAACCCAGCACGTAGCTTCGGCCCCTGCGTCGTGACTGGAACGTTCGACAGTGAGCACTGGATCTACTGTAAGCTATGCCAACATCATACGGCCATAGTCATTGTCACTAACATCGAGCACAGGGGTGGGACCGGCTGCTGGTGCCATTGTGGCTGTCGCTTTTTACAAGTTCATCAAGATCCTGGAGTACGAAATGGCGAACCCGGGGCAAGACGAGACGAACGAGGAGGATGCTGCCGCTGCTGCTGAGGCTAATACGCCCAAGAAAGAAAGCGTTTAATACCCTATGGATGATCTAGTGCATGGTGTCTGGAGTTTGCTTGTGGGTGGAGCGGGCGTTTGATGTGCTTCTCCGGCTTTCACATGCGCGCAAGTGTGGGGACCTAGTTTGCTCGGCTTTTTCGCCTTCCACTCCCAATAAATTATTCCTGTCTCACTCACTTCTGCGGCGCATACGACCGCCGACCATCCGCATGGCTGCTGTGGACATGTCCAGATACACATGACACCAAACTCATTCGAAGCTGTCTCTGACATTGCACGAGGCATAGAAATCAGGGCACATTCTCCGACATCACACTGCGCTGTAGTGGGCGTGAGGTGCAGGCGCACAAGCTTGTGCTCGCACGTTATTCGGCATACCTTGATATAGACTTTCACGGCAGCTTCACTACGAGTTGAGGATCTGGACCACGAGCACAGCAGCCCGGGACCTTGCCCCTGGAAATTCTGGAGCTCGCTGTACATCTGCTGGCGGCGGTGGTGGAGATAAGAGGCATGAGGAAGATGTGGCGCTGGGTGCGTGGTCGGGATTTGCACGGGAAACAGACAGAGAGGTTATATGAGTGAAAGAGGCTGCGTGTGTGCAGTTCAGAGTGAAGTGAGCTTTACTGATCGACATGCACAAGGTAATGCACCTGACTATCTGCCATTGTGAGCTTTCTAACACCACTTCAGTACCTGCACTCTCATTCATTTCCACAGGCTGTTTTTTCTTCGACACTGTCACTGCCGCCAGAACGACGTACGACACCATGATGGACTTCCAGGAGTTCTTCGGCTCCAAGACCTACGCAGACATCACGCTTCGCTTCGGGGGACAGGAATTGCCCGCTCACAGGCTCATCCTCACGAAAGGGAGCGACTACTTCAAGGCGATGCTGGATAGCAAGTTCGAGGTTCGTCAGCATGAGCGACTCCACGAGGCTATCGCGATGTGGTGTTAACACCGAGCGGTCACAGGAAAGCACGGCCTCAACTATCACCCTCCAAGATGACATCCCCAACGCTCTCAACGGGCTGATCAGCACCTTTTACGGGCACGCCCCTTACGATAAGCAAGCGGTTAATTGCACCGACGAAGGCCTCCTACAGATCACACATTCCGTCGACTTGTACGTGACGGCAAGTAAGTACCTCGTTCCCACAATGTGCGCCCAGATTGCCAACGACTTCGCCGGGATGCTCGAAGCCGTGAAGGGAGGCACCGGCTACTCAGCCAATGTGGAGACGGTGGCTAGGCATGTGTACTTCATTCATGCCGGAGCGGCCGACGAGCTGAGGGCGGCGATCGTCAATGTAATCGCAGCAGATATCGACGCTTGGAGGGCGGCCGAGGAGTTCGCACAGCTGATCGCGGACTTGCCGGACTTGGCCATGGATATCATCAGCGCGTTGGCGGGCGCCAAAAGCCAGCCAGCTGTCGGGCAAGGCGCTTGAAGGGAATTCGTTGACGGTACGGGCGGCGACGTCGTCGGCTGCAGGAGGAGCAAGAGGGTTCGGCGCCAGAACGGCACGTTGGCGCATTGAAAGGTATGTTGATGGTGCGTTGCTGGTGACATGCATGCGATAGCTGGAGAGGTGTGCTGGGACTGCTTAGGCGGGGACGGGAAGGTGTAACAGGTGGGGATGGTAGGACTATGTCAAAGGCGGACATGAATGCGGGTATCGCTGATATTGAGAGCCATACCACGGATGCCAAGGGAGAGAATCAAGGAACGGCCGAAATTGTGACTCTCATGTCAGTCTCGTGCCTGCCCGTTGCGTCGCGGAGCGTACACGCCGCTCACGGCCCGTCTCCCGCCTAACGCCATCCCCATAACATACCATCCCACTTCACATCCTGAACACGCCAAATTCCGTCTTCTTCTCTTCCACACTCCCTCCCATCGCAGCCCTTAACCCCATCCCCAGCACCTGCCTCGTCTGACTCGGCACCACAACCCCATCATCCCACAATCTCGCCGTGCCAAACTCCACCTGACTCTCCCTCTCAATCCGCTCCTTCAACCCCACATCCACTTTCCTCCCCACAGCCTTCATAACCGCCTCCAACTGCTCGGCCCCCATCACCGACGTCCTAGCCGTAGGCCAGCTCCACAAAAATCGAGGCGAGTAAGCGCGCCCACACATGCCGTAATTCCCTGCTCCGGCCGAGGAACCGATCAAGACGGTGAACTTGGGCACTTCCGCGCAGGCCACGGCCGTGACGAGTTTAGCCCCATTCTTCGCTATCCCGCCCCTCTCCGCATCCTTGCCAACCATGAACCCGCTGATATTCTGCAAGAAAACCAAAGGGATCTTCCGTTTACAGCAGAGCTGGATGAAGTGCGCGCCCTTCAAGCTGCTTTCGGAGAACAGGATGCCGTTGTTGGCTATGATGCCCACAGGGTGTCCCTGGATATGCGCGAAACCTGTCAGGAGGGTGGATCCGTAGAGGGGTTTGAATTCTGCGAAAGCGGAACCGTCGACCAGGCGGGCGATGATTTCGTGCATGGGGAGGGATTGCTTGAGGTTTGTGCCGACTAGGCCGTCGAGTTCGGTGGGGGGATAGAGGGGTTCTTTCCAGCTCTGCTTTTGCGAGGAGGAAGGGGAGATTGGGTAGTTGAGGTTAGCGATGCAGCGTCTTGCTAGTACAAGCGCATGCGCGTCGTCCACGGCGAGGTAATCCGTCACGCCTGAGACCTCCGAATGCAGTTTCCCACCTCCAAGGTCCTCAGCACTGACTTCCTCCCCCGTCGCGGCCTTGACCAAGGGTGGGCCGGCCAGAAACACTGTCCCCTGCTCCTGCACGATAATACTCTCATCGCTCATACTAGGCACGTACGCCCCGCCCGCGGTGCAAGGACCCATGACGACGGAGATCTGCGGGATCCCCTGCGCGCTCATCCGAGCCTGGTTGTAGAAGATGCGGCCGAAGTGGTCGCGGTCCGGGAAGACGTCGGCCTGGTGAGGAAGATTTGCGCCGCCGGAGTCGACCAAGTAGAGGCAGGGGAGGCGGTTCTGCTGGGCGATTTCCTGGGCGCGGAGGTGTTTGCGCACGGTCAGGGGGTAGTAGGTTCCGCCTTTGACGCTCTGGGAATGTCAATATACGTCATTTCAAATGGTTCAGGGTGGAAGGGGCGTGTTGAGATTAATTGCGAGACGTACGTGCTATCATTAGCAACGATCATACACATCACTCCCTCCACCTCCCCTATCCCAGTCACGATGCCCGCGCCCGCCACTTCCTCTTCATACACCCCATGTCCCGCCAACGCGCTCAACTCTAGGAAACTCGTCCCGGGATCTATCAACGCCGTCACGCGATCCCGGACCAGCATCTTCCCTCGCTGAATATGCTTCTGTCGCGCTTTCTCCGGGCCGCCTTTCGCGGCTTCGGCGTGCAAACGCGTGAGATTGGCGTTGAGCTGTCCCATGGCGGCGGCATTGTCGCGGTAGGTCTGGCTGTTGGGGTCGACGGTCGTGGGGAGGATGGAGAGTTGGGCGGCTTGGTGGGGGGAGGTGTAGGTTGCAAGCGTGCGGGGGTGGAGACGTTGAGCGGGGTGTTTGGTACGGCGGGGGAGGTAGCGGAGGGTGCGAGTGAAGATAGGGGTGGCCATGGTGGGTTCACATTGTCGGTGGTGAGACGAGACGAGATGCTTGCTGCGGGTAAAATCGTTGATATGACCTCGGCATGGCGGCTATTGACGGCTTAGTGAGATCGTGGGGTATATACTCGGGTGAGACGTCGACACGACTGCGCAACTTTCCTGCAGACACTCCATTGCTGCAATGGCACCCTTATCACCCATCCGAGCGGCGCTCATACGCACCGCTACTCTCCGCCCACGCCGTACACCCCGCCCCGCCTTCCTCGCCACCCAACACCGCCATGCCTCAACCAAACACCCCAAAGGCTTCCGCCCACCCACCCAAGACGAACTGGAAGAGCTCCGCGAGCGCACCATTGACTTCACCCGCCGCGAGATCACGCCCGAAGTCGCGCAGGCCACCGATCACGACAATGACTTCCCGCACGCCATGTGGAAGAAGTTGGGCGACGCCGGCCTGCTGGGCGTCACAGCGGACGAAGAGTACGGCGGGCTGAGCATGGGGTACCAGGCCCACTGTGTCATCCTCGAGGAGCTCTCACGGGCAAGCGGCAGTATCGGCCTCAGCTACGCCGCGCACAGCCAGCTCTGCGTCAACCAAATCATGCTCAATGGCAACGACGAGCAGAAGAAGAAATACCTTCCCGGTCTCGTTTCCGGCGACACCATCGGCGCCCTAGCCATGTCCGAGCACTCCGCTGGCTCCGACGTAGTGAGCATGCGCATGACCGCCAAACCAGTAGACGGCGGCTACCAGCTCAACGGCACCAAGATGTGGATTACCAACGGTCCCGACGCGCATCTGGTGGTCGTCTACGCCAAGACCGAGCCGGAGAAGGGCAGTAAAGGCATGACCGCCTTCCTCGTCGAAACGCCACCCGGCACGTCCGGTTTCAGTGTCGCGCGTAAACTCGACAAACTCGGCATGCGCGGGAGCAACACCGGCGAGCTCCTCTTCGACAACGTATTCGTCCCCTCGGCCAACATCCTCGGCTCCGTGAACCACGGCGTCAAGGTCCTATTGGAGGGCCTGGACCTCGAGCGTCTCGTCCTCTCCGCTGGGCCCCTGGGACTAATGCAAGCCGCCCTCGACATCACACTCCCGTACGTGCACGAGCGCAAACAGTTCGGGGTCCCCTTGGCTTCGAATCAATTCATTCAAGGCAAACTCGCAGACATGTACACCAAGTACCGCGCTTCCTCAGCTTATACCTACACCATCGCCCGCGCGATCGACGAGTCCCACGAGGATCCCATGATTCGAACGCAAGATTGTGCGGGCGCGATTCTGTATGCGGCGGAGCGGGCGACCGAGTGCGGGATGGATGCTATTCAATGTTTGGGCGGGATGGGGTATATGAGTGAGATGGCGGCGGGGAGGGTGATGCGGGATGCGAAGTTGTATGAGATTGGGGCCGGGACGAGCGAGATTCGGCGGATGGTTATCGGGAGGGCTTTTAATAAGGAGTTTGGGCTAGGGAGGTAGGAGTGGAGGTGGAGTGGTCGCAAGGAGGTGAGGGTACTCTGGACGATGGGACGTGAGGAGGCGATCTACGCGAAGGCTGGCTTACCGCAGCTGCCGCACATGCGTTTCCGTAAGCTGGAGAGGCCGGAAGATGCGAGGGTCTGCGGCACGCTCGCTACGTCGGTACCTATACTCTCGTCTCGATGATCAAGCCGTCCACCACTGGCCCAAGCCTTATGGGACGTATCGAGCACATGTTCACCAGATCAGGGCACCTAATGCTTACTTCTACGCCACCCACCAACACGCAAATTACTTCGGCAGCCCAAGCGCATCTGGGCACCCGATATCCCCCTCCGCCATCGCAGTATGCAGCTGCGTCGTCGGCATATACTTCGCCAACGGCAAATTCTCATACCGAAACATCGTCGCCTGCTCAAACGCATACGCAAACTGGATGATCTGCGCCTCGCCAAACCGGGGCCCAATGAACGACAACCCAAACGGAATCCCTGGCGCCACGGAATTGAGCCCCCAGACTGCGGGATCTCCTCCGCCACCCGCCTGCACGACCGCGGTCGTGGTGTTGAAGTACCCGAGCGGGACCGTGATCACGGGGTACCCCGCGTACACCGCAGGACGCACACTATATGCCGTCGGCAGCACCAGCGCATCGAGCCCGTACGCGTCGAGCGCGCCCTGGATCGTGGCGTTGGTGCCTAGGTACGCATTATGCGCTATCGCTGCCAGATACGCTGGGGACTCGGTTGTGAGATTGCTGGCTAGACTGTCCTCCCAGAAATCGGTGCTGCGGAGCGGATACTGCTCCGCTCGGAAGTTCTGCGTCCAGTTCAGCAGGTCTGCAAGGTCCGTAACACCCGTGGGATTGAATTTGAGCTTCGACATATAGGCCGGGAAATCGTGCTTGAAGCCTATGTCTAGGGCTAGCGTGAACTGAGCTTCGGTGTTGTAGGCGTTGATGTCGGGGTAGTTGGCGTTGTCGGTTGTGTTGGCGCCGAGGGAGGCGAGGAGGGGCAGGATGCCGTTGAAGGCGTCGATTTGCTGGATGTCGGCTTCGGTGCGGTTGATAGGTGCTGGGAAGATGTTGCGGGGGATTCCGAGCTTCGCGCCGTGAAGGCCGGAGGGGGTGCAGTAGGAGGCGTAGTCCGGGATGGTGGAGAATGGGATGGCGTTTGTGTAATTGTCTGAAGTGGAGTGTTAGCGATACGAGTCCACAGGATATCGACGAAGCGAACACACCTCCGGGATCACCCTTGGGACCGGCCATGGCACTCAACAAATACGCTGCATCCTTCACCGTCCTCGTGATGGGGCCCACCGAATCCTGCACCACCGTAATCGGCACCACCACCGACCTGGAAGTCAACCCCGTCGAAGGCCGAATCCCCACCACCCCATTGATGTTCGCCGGGTCGATGACGGAACCCCCCGTGTCGGTCCCCACCGCCAGCGCCGTCAACCCCAGCGCAGCCGCTACGGAGGAACCCCCCGAACTCCCGGAGGGATCCTGGTCCTCGTAATACGCGCCTTTGACTTGCCCGCCACGCGCCGACCAGCCGTTGGAGTTGTTGGTTCCGCGCCAGAAAGCCCACTCGGAGAGTCCGCTTTTGCCCAAGATGACGGCGCCTGCTGCGCGGAGGTTGGCGGCTACGGTTGAGTCGCGCGGGACGATGGAACCGTGGAGTGCGTAGGACCCCGCGGTCGTGTTGAGCTGGTCCGCGGTGCCTATGTTGTCTTTGAGCAGCACCGGCACGCCGTGGAGCGGCCCGCGGGTGGTATTGTGGACGAGGCGCTCGGTGTCCAGGGCCTGGGCGATGGAGAGGGCGTCCGGGTTGATCTCGATGACGGGGCGGAGGACCTGCTGGACTTCGGCGGTGCGGGCGATGTAGGCGCGGACAAGGTCCGCGGAGGAGAATTGGTGGGTGGAGAAGCCTGTGAGGATGTCGTCTACGGTGAGTGTGAATAGGTCGGGTAAGGGTTGGAAAGGGATTTGGGTGGACGGGGTGGCGGTCACTGCGGCGGCTGCGATGCAGGTCATGAGGAATGAGAGTAACGCCATACTGGAATATCTCGAAAAGTCCAGAGAACAGCACTACTTACTCGTGACAGTTGATTCATGAGTCCAGTGCATCGTCTTATACAATGAGGCTCATCCCGCCTTTCCCAACGTCACGGACGTTCGAAGACACGAAAGGCAGCTCGTTACGCTCCTTCGGCCAGCTTATCTGTCAGATAGGGTCGCGCGTCATGCAGTGCATGTCTGCATGTGCTCTACATGTATTGCGGAGACGCTGCAAAACGGGGCGGCATTGTTGACGTTGCATAGGTGTAAAAGCGTTCGCGCACAAGGTCGCTGGGTAGTGGAAGTAGTAGCAGCGCGGATCCTGGCCCCTTAATGCTGATTTCAGCTTTTCTTTCGTTAGCGGTCTGCAGCAATGGTACAGCGTACGGTCGACATAAGATACTTCGCGACCGCGCCTTTCCATCTGCTCACCGCAGACTAGCAGATGAGAACCTCCCAGTAGCCTTCCGCACCGGACTCATCATCAAATCAAAGCCCTCACTGAACCTCCGCCTCTTCATGCCCGGACTCCCAGCACCCTCCCCGTCGTCCCTCTCCAAGCTCTCGAGAAATACATGCTCATTATCGCTATTGAGCTTCCACCCGACCTTGTAATGCTCGCCCTCGGGTCCGCCACCGCAACACCCCGCCAGCTCCTTACTCGGCGGACTATTGACCGCCAGTGAGAACAAGTTGGCGGGCTCGCTGAAATCGGTGTACCATTCACGGTGCGTGATGAAGTACAGCAGCGCCACTAGGTTCAGGCCGAAGACGGCGAAGAGGATGATGTAGAAGGGTTTCTGGTAGGGTTCGGTGCCGCCGCTGGCGTACTGCTGGGCGCGCACCGAGGCGTTGAAGAATTGGAATTGCCCTCCAGCGTTCAGGCTGGGTAGTGTGTAGTTCCAAAATTCGACGAAAGGGGAGTCGATGCTTGAAGAGAGAAGGGTGCAGCCGGCCATGACGGCGAGGGCCTCCGCCATTGAGGGCAGAGCTGGATTCAGCTCGGGGGTTGTCAGGATGAGCTGCGTTAGGAGACGAGCGTTGGAGCCGTTGGCGTTGACTGCGCCATCGTTCAGAGCAAGGCCTTCTCTCCGTCAGCTAACGGTCGTGACGGCGAGTAGAGTGTAAAGACCTACTTCTGCTCCACTCCGAAGCGATGTTCGGCCAGTCCTTGCTCAGCGAGGAGTTGCCGCTCGTGGCATTGCGCAAGCTGCTGATGTATGCCAAATCATCATTTGGGTCCTCGCAAATGGCCTGTAGCGTGCCGCCGCTGGAACTCGCGTTGTACGAGGTCGAGCAAGCCGGGGTCAGGCTCACTTTCAGCTGACACAGAGCGTAGTACTCTTCAGTTCCACTCTTGCCAAGAAGGTAGATAGAGTCGCGGCCGTACTGCTCATCGTATGTAGTGTCGTTGATGAGCGTGTTGTAGTTGCCCGGTAACTTGGCAAAGATTGGTGGCCATTTGCCTTCCCCATAGATCGGTCCCCATCCGAAGATGTCGTCAAGCGGTGTGCCGTCCAGGTATGGATCGTAGTCGCCCAACGGTAGCGGCAGATTGCTCATATTGACTGGTGTCGTTGCGTTAACCCACAGCTCATATACGAATGGCTGGAGCTGGGCTTGCGTCAGGGTGGCACAAAGTACATGTACCACAGGTGAGGGGACCGAAGCGCGGATGTTATAAGTCCCGAGTCCATCGAGATCAGCAGGTTGCATGATCTTGTTGATCGGATCCATTGCCGCTTGTATGACGCCCGGATGCGGCATCGCCAAGGAGACGTTGTTGACAACAACACTGTGCGTAGCATAAAGGGCGGTAATGTTCGTTTGCTCGACCCAAGGCGCAGTAATGGTAGTAATGTCATTCAGCATAGCGTACCCTTTCGGCCGCTGCGCCTGATCAGAACTGCCCGTGCCATTGTTGATCAAGTCAGTCCAGGTGCCCAGATAGCTGAAGTAATTATGATAGCCCATGGCCGCATGCTCCATCTGGATGCAAGTGCTGTCATAATAGGTAGGGTCCCGGAGTTCGGTGACGGGAGTCTTGCAATTCGCCTCAATGTAAACAGGATTCGCGAACTCGGTCTTTACAAGGCCTGCCATAACCCGCGAATGCCACTTCGGCCACTTTAGCTGTGGTTGTACCAGCGCAGTCGCTGCGGAGGTGTACAGCATGGCGCTAATGGCGCCGAGAAGAGCAAGTCCGCCGAGAAGCGTTATTCCAGCATAGCGTACGGTGTGCCACTGAGTGAGCATACTGCCAGGTTGTGTGATCCAGCTCCGCATGCTCAACTCTGCCAGAGTCACACCGCGGCCGGCCTGTCGTTTGAAGGCGCGGCGGCCAAGAGCTTGGCCAATGAAGGCCACAAGAACAGTCACAAACGACCTGTAGCAAGGTCAGCCAGTGTACGAAATACCGACCCGGTAAGACACGCCCGTCGGAGCAGCGGCAGTGGCTCTAAGTGTCGCAGCGCACTGGCCCACGAGGGTTCAGGGAAGCGGTTTTGCTAGATGCCTTGATCAAGGGCAAATCGATCAATTTGACTTACAACTCAATGAGCTTGGCTAACACCGATGTCAAGAAAGCAGCAGAAGACGCAGTAAGTGGGCCGTTGGTATGGATAGTTTTCCCGTATCGTGGACCCCGTAATGCTATGATCAGGACTATGGCCGAGAGCATCGTGGAGAAGACGGCCAGGATGAGGACCCCGGTGGACAACCATTTCTGCTTCACCGGCCTGTGACTGCGACAATTGTGATGAGGCTACCAATCGTCGTATCGTGATCGGATGGACAGCAGGCCGGCGTCAGACCTGGCATACAGGGACGGCTGGAAACTCGAATGCAGTGATGAGACAGACCGCTTGCCCAGACGTTTGGAAGCGCCATAGGACGTATCGAAGTCACTCGGCGAGTCGGTGAATCGAGTGCTCCCTGATAAGCCCGCGCTAGAGGGTGGTGAGAAGAAAGGCGGAGAGATCAAGGGATCTGCAGACCCGGGCGTCTGTTGTTCCGGCGACCCTTTGGCGGTGACATTTGCGCGAGCGATCGACTGAACGCTGATCCGACGGGCTGTCGACACGCTGGCAGCGCCCAACGCAATGCCTAGACCGTCAGAAAGGGCGCTTCTAGATGCTTGGGTGGTGTCGTCTTCTCCTGCAGAGTCCATGTCTACCGATGTGAGCTCTTCATCTGCGAAAGAGACCGAGGGCACTCTAGAGTAGCCCGGCCGGTGTCGAGTAGTGACTGGAGATCTTGGCGATGTCGCAACTTGCGCGAGTGGCGAAGGAACCTTTGGTGTCGTAGACCGTTCACCTTTCAGTGGCTGATACTGCTCAGTGCGCTGAGGTTCTGACATTGTTTGCTAGGTTTTCGTGGCTTCCAGATTGAGTGGAAGCATGTGATCGCCGAGGCACGCTGCGAGGAGCCGTTTCCACCGGATGCCTGCAGTCCCGATGAGCGTGTCACAAGGTAAGAATAGAAGATGCACTGGATGAACTCGACAAGAGACGAAAATGCAGCGCTCATCTTTCAGTATCTCGACGGGGAAGACGGCAAAGTCGCGAGGCTCCCCATGGTATGGTGGCTGCATGGTGTTGTCTAGGGCGGCAAGGCTGGACCAAAAGACTGATGGAGGGGGGTCACGGTGGAAATGGTAGGGTAGGCCGGTGGTAAGCTTGCTGAATGCATCTCCACACGGCTGCCCAGCGACTTCATCGGGTAATGGGGGTGCCGCTATAGCTGCGACACCGCCAAAGAGTATGCACGTTCGGCAAGCTGGGTTGCTACGTGCAAGGCTGAGGATGGAGGCGAGCTGTTCCAATGCCGCAGTGAATGCAGCTGATGCTTTGGGGCACACTGAGACTCGGCGAAGTGCATTGAGTGGTGTGGGTGTGTGTAGTGCCTCGCCGCTATGTTGACTCGGTCATCGTTGTCCGCCCACCATAATTTTGGTGCAGTTGCACCCCATGTTGTACAGCGAGGCGTTGGGAGCTGCAGGAAGCCGCATGATCCAGCCCGTCGCAGAGCTCTGATAGCATGGAGATCAAGCCTCCGCCACATGGGCTACCCGTTGCTTTGTACAGCTGCATGTGGGAGAAGTGTAAGGTATCATCCCGGGTGCGTGGTGCTGATCGAGTGAAGTGAAGTGTTGAAACAGTGGAAGACGGCGTGACGTTCGTCTCGTCACCACCTGCACTTCTTTCATCTGCTCTCACGCTACGCGTCGGCAACGGAGCGGACCGCCGAATCTACGTCACCTAAAATGACATGCAGGCGCACCTGCAACTTCCAAGATGACGGGAACGAATGAGGCGTGTATGATGACAGTCGCCAGGCATGAGATGTCGCTATCATGTTGTCACATCTTGATTTGCACCCACGACAACACTCCGTCAACCGTCCGACATGGCATCCGCGATCAAAGCGAAGATACAGAAGGCCGCGGGCGGCGGAGACCAGGCGGCGGAAGCTGAAGAGGTAGAAAAGTACAAGCTGCTGGTGACGGCCGGACCTTCATACGACGAGTCAAAACACGAGGTGGTCAAAGTCAACACCAACGAGCCAGTATACGTCGAGAATGAATTCCTGCGGGCCAAGGTCGCGGTCCGCGTGCGAGGCTTCGAGGGCCGCGGCCTGCCCTCCACCTCACCCGCCTCGTCGCCATATTTCGACGATCCTGCTCACGAGAAGGATCAATACAGCATAGGCTTCTCCTTTGTGCCGAAGCGGGACCTCCCCAGCGTCGACACGGTATGGGGCAACGACTTCGACCACCCAATCAGCAAAAAGCTCCCGCCGGGCTTCAACACTGCCTTCAAAATTGTCAAGGAATTCATCGACCCGGGCCTGAGCTGCGACGCGTATGCGGATGAGCCCTGGCTGTACGGCCCCAGTCTGAGTTGCTGGTTCGCCTTCCGCGTAGGGGAGAAAGTCAAGCCAGGCGCCGACTTCCCGGGCCCGAACGACCACGATGCGATGAAAGAGGGTAGTGACGGTTCCGGACAGGAAGTGCGACATAAACACGGTATCCCTGACAACGGCGACAAGCGGCGCAAGCACTTTCTCGACGCCCAGCACCGCGAGGACTTTGTGTTTGAGAAAGGCCGGCTTTACGAGGCCGACTTTTTCAACCCGTACATCGACTTCCCCAACTTCTCGCTGAAGTTGCCCGGGTTCAGCTTGAAGGTGATCAAATACATTGATCAGCAGAGCCATTGCCTGCGATATGTGTTCAAGCATAGACCGACGAACGAAGTGTACCTGAATGTCAACTTTCGCTTACTCTGGGGCGAACAACTTCAAAAAGCCTTGAAGCGAGATCGTGAGCAGAAGCAAGTCGGAGCTCGTGGGCAAGATAGTTCTGGCCGAAACAAGACTGGGGCGTCTCAAAACGGTCCCCAAGCAAGCGCACCCGCACCACCTACCCAGCACCTTGCCCAGCAGAAGCAAGTCGGCGCTCGTGGCCAAGAGAACTCCAGTCAGGCAAGACCGATCGCGCCTCAAAATGGTCCCCAAGCAAGCGCACCCGGGCAACCTACGCATCGCCCCGTTCAGCAAGAAGTGCAGCGCCAGCCAGAGCCCGTCTCTCGAATGGAAAATGTCCAACAGAACGGCATCAATGGCACCTCAGGCGGGAGCGTAACACCCACTATGCAACTCCATCCTGGAGACCAGAGCGCGGCGGGACTACACGACTCCGGGACTGAGGTTCTCACGCGCATGCTGAGGGATACTTCCACCAGCGATGAGACGGGTACTGGCGTGCGCATGTTGGGAAGTAATGTCAACTGATTCCTATGGAGGGAGAGGGAGATGTGAGATGCCTATGGGACGCCTGGGAAGGATCCGATCCTTCCAACACCGCAAAGGTCCGCATGCGCGCGTTTTTCTCACGCCGAATGACGAGGTGGAAGACCTCGAACTCTCCATTGCAAATGCTGCCCATGGACGGCGACGTTCTCGCGAGGGCATCTTCCGTCCAGCTCCGCGAAGAAGCGGTGACTTGATCATTTCTCCTGGGGGACCCGCCGTAACACTCTTTCGCCTCCTCTCGCGCCCGGCAAGGGGCTGATTCGTCGTTCGAAGCGCTGTCAGACACTCGGTCAGCCGGCCGACTGGCCACCAGTCAAATGGCCACGTACCCCACTGGCCAGCTCGGAGTGCTGACGACATGGACACGAAGCCGCGCACGAGTTCCACGTGGACCTTTTTGTGGGTTGCAGGGGAAACCAGGAGTGAGTAAGCGCTTACCGCCCCGTTTGTAAGATTTGCGAGCTTGAGCTGCTTGCCAAACAAGAGATTGTTTCATCTCACTCGTCAGAAGTCTGAGGATGCACTTGCTGTGTTCCAACGGCTGATGCCTTGTAGATGTTTATACAGAAGAGTACCTAGCCAGCAGGCTTCAGCCCGTCACCCAGCCAACTATCACACAGCGTCGCCGTCCCAAGTCTAAGCAGTCGTGCCCGTGCCCGTACTGTAAGGTATCCTGCACACTCAGTCCAAACCAAAAAAAAGCCCCCCTTTGAAGTATCCTCCACCAACGCCTTCGCTGTCCACAAACAAGAAACCTAATCGATTCCCGACCCCGACGAAACTACCTCTGACTCCGTAAGCGGGCGTCGGCGTTCTCCTCGACTCGGTACATGGGGTGGAATTTGTGGACATCACCTAGTGATTTCTGTCAGCGATGTCACTCGATGGTAGTGGAGAGCGCTGCGGACCCGTCAAGATGCTCTTCAATGTCGATTGAGATGGTTTCGATTTCGGTTTTGTCTCTGAGGACTTCGGGGTCGTTGATCGCGGAACGGTTCGTTGACCCGTGACGGATTCTTCGAGGACGTAGCGGGGGTTGTGCTTGTGGACTTCGCCGGTGAGGATCGATTTGATCGTTGACATCTTGCCGGGACCCTTCCATTGCTTTGATTGTTGCTGCTGATGCTGGGAGATCTCCTTCTCGGTGATGTAGGCTGGGGACCGGCCATTGACGGCGTCGGAGTAGGCGGGGAGTTGCTCCTCGGCGGCTGGTGTCTGTTCGAGGGCACGAGCTTGGTCTTCCCTCATTTGGTCGAAAGACATCATGGCGACGCCTGGGAACATGTTGGTGGTGGTTGTGTTGTTGGTCTTGGTTGTTGTGGTGGTGAAAATGTTGACTGTGTTGTTGTTGATTGGTTGTTGTTGAGTGAAGATTAGGAAGATGTAGAGGATGCTGGAGTGGATGAGGTTGATGATGTTGAAGAGTTCGAGACAAATGGGAGGAACATCGAGGTGCTTATATGGCCATGGCCATGTTGGCAGCGTCGCCTGCCCTACCTACCTCATCCAACAGGCAACGAACCCACGTTCAAACCCCGAGCACCGCATGTCCCGTTTGGAAACATGAACCAGGCGCAGTGCACAGACATCCTCTACACCCACATGCGCCGGTGACTGGAACGATGGAGCGATGACTCCTCGCTGGCGGAGTACTGCCCGCCAGTCCAATCAATCGCTATAGCAGGTGGAAGTTGCCGGGTGTGCTTACGGACTCTGGCGCTGCATGTCGCGTCGTGTCGACGCGAACACCGCAATGCCGCACCTCAGCCTTACGACGCTCTCCAGTCGCTGCAGATTACTCGACTTTCCGCTCTTGACGCCCGGGAGCTCCCGCTTTTGCATCAGTCTTAATCAATTCTGCGGGCGATGATTACCACCGACTTACAGACCTGGAGCAGGCCGTGCGAGTTCCGGACACCGATGTCACGGTGACTCTTTGCGTCGCATGCACTCCCATATGCGATACGGTAAGCCAGACCTCATCGCGTTCGAGCTGCTGGTTCCCCCGCTCCGCCGTTGTGAGCTTGCGTAGACTTGTATATCGATTCTTGACCGCATTACGAGTCTTACCAAGCCCCCCGCTCTGCGAGAAGTGAGATCCCTTAGGAAGGAGCTGTCGTGGGGACGGGCGACGCGTGCTCGCGGGTGAATGATCTAGTACTCGATCCGCGTGTCTTCCGCTCACTATCTAAATGGTGGCAGTACTCGCAGAAGGATATCCGAGATTGTACGGGCACATGCGGAGTTCCAGGAGGTGCCTGAGCCGGCGGTCAGATCGTTGATGGTGGCTGACATAGCCTCCCTCGTCAACACCGTACACGCATACCTTATGAGATGACTCCTCGCACCGTAGGGCTATGACGAAGCAAATGTGCTAGTGCCATACGAAATGAGACGTCAAGCCGTGTCCGGACGGCGTTACAGTAGAAGCGGCATACGGAGTATATACCGGAGCTCAGGTGGTCCCCCAATTTGCGTCTACCCCAGTGCAACCACGCCAATGGCACGCTACTCCGCTTGTCAATGCTTGTGCTGAAGGCTTGGACAGTGCAACACAGCAAGTTTATTTGCCGGAGTTGAAGTCTCATCGAGTTCCGCTGCTCTTCGCTTGGCAGATCGGAGTTAGTGATGTGGACTCTCGCCGCACCCTCCAAACTCGTCCCCACTCCCGCAACTCTCACGCCTCGTTGTTGCGTGCATACATCAGCGTCGGTCGCTCCGTGCAGGTCAAAGACCTGAGCAAACACGCGTGTTGCTTGAGAAAGCCGCGCAAGACGCTGCCCTCCCTGCAGCCTGAGGTACCTTACTCGTTGGCCGGCACATCGTCTTTGCAGACGTTTGAAGGGAGCCTGGACCAGACACAACCCGGCAACCTATACCCATACCGCTCGTCGGTGACTCACTATAGGCATAGCCGCGAGGCACGGTCGTCACTATTTGCCTCTAGCTGCATCACGCCGGCCCCGAATCGAACGACAATGGAGGCAGCAATGTCAACGGAAACGGCAAGCGTGGCCTCTGTTACGCCATCGTACCGTCGGTGAGTAATTTCCTGCTGCCTGATGCCAAGTTCCTCGATCAAGGCTGACGCCTTGTAGCAATGGCAAAATGTTCAGTTGCGAGCCTGTGCGTACGACTTCCCTTCCCCGTGTTGTCCACCGCCTGATCTCCTATAGTGTCGACGCGGCAAACTACGTTGCGACCACAGCTCTCCTGTTTGCGGACGATGCGCGAGACGTAACAAGCCCGAGCAATGCATCTACCACCCTGCCCCGTAAGTCGTTCTAATGCGCGTATGCCGAACCATCGCCACGTACTGATGCCCTCCCAGCTTGACGAAGCCGCGCGGATCGCCTGGAGCTGGAGCCGCAAGACCGTACTCTCGAGCATCATTGGAGCGACCGTCGACCGGTCTAGCAAGCCCACCCGCCAGTACAGAGACCAGCTCGCTGGATTCGTCTGCCTTCCGCCCAGTGAACGGTAGCGCGTCACTGGACCGTGGCATTATCGGGCAGTCTCCAAGACTCCCCATGGCTCCGACACCGAGTGAAGATAAACGCACGGCCTCCAGCGTTTCCTTAGCCAGTCCCGACGGCAGCATGTCTTTCCGCGAAGGCAAAGTAGGCTTTCTGGGGCCGACCAGCTATTCTGCCATTTTCTCTGAGAACCCGATCAGTCTCGGCACTGGGTACCCTGAGGAAAGTGGAGGACGCTCCTGACCTGGGACCGATTCCGCCGGAGAGGATTCAGCAAGGTGCAGAAATTCTGGCGTTGTTGCGAGATATCCCACTCTACGAGAAGTCCACGCAGAGGTGGTTCGATCTGTGCGATGGTATGTATCCTCCTCGTCAGCCTGGTCTTTTCTGCATGGGGTGATATGTTGGAGTGAGCCTCAGGCGACGGTGCGCTTGGGAGAAAGTCTTCCCATCTTACATTCGCATCCAGCACTCCGCTTTTCCAATGCCATGCACCAACTATTTAACAGTCTACTGTTACTTGTCACCCCTTTGTTTCGTTCTTCCGTAACACGTACGCTAACACAAACCCCTTCCAGGCATCCTGGTCATGAGGCCGGCGTACCGGATATGGATCGATGACCTATGGTCCGAATTCGGCAGACTGCTTCTAGAAGGCAACCAAGATCAACTGCGCAACCTATCGGAACTCGTCTGGCGCAACACCAACAAGCCGATGAAGGTGCACGGGCAGATGACGCCGCGCGACTGGGCCAAATCAGCCACGGGACGCAACCTACGATGGGAAGTGGTGGGAGTGATCCTCACTCTAGCCGGCCTGATTGCCATCAATCTTAGCAATTGGGATATCATATTCGAGGACATCAAAGATCGTTTCGTGGACCGGCCAACATTTGCAGAGCGGATGCGCAAAGCCTCGGAGTTCTGCCTGTGTTTCTGCTGCGAAGCCGAGGTGCTCAACGATCTTTACGTGTGCTTCATGTATGAGGACCTCGTGCTGGTCGAGTGTCTGAAAGGAGACGCTCACTACGCGGCGTGGCAACGTACTGGAGAGGTCTGTGACGCCATCGTTGCGATGGGCCTGCACCAGGGCAACAGAGTCAACGCCGAGACGCCCTTCTTCCTTGCCGAGCTGCGGAAGAAGATTTTCATATCCGCCTACGGACGAGACAAGCAGATCGCGACCTTTCTCGGCCGTCCGCCACGTCTGTCATATCGCTACTGCAAAATGGAGCCTCCCCTCGACCTTTCGGACGAGCAGCTTTGGCTTCAGGGCCCCGAGCTGGATATCCTGATCTCACAGCTCGATGCCAACGGCTGGAACACCAGCGGCAATCTATGTCGCACCACATGGCTTCGCGTCTGGTTCCAGCATTGCCGCATACGAGAGGATATCCTGGAGATCGCCCTGGGTTCCGAGGAGGACGATGTATCGTACAAGAGCGAACAGATCCACCTGGAGCTCCAGCGGCTGCACGCCTCGTACCCGGCCTTCATGCGCATCACGCCCGAGGAGACGCTGAACAACAGCGACGTGCAACTCGGCCCCGGCTTTGGCTTTGCGCGGTCAGAGAAGAATATGCGGCAGCTGAACGCCATGTTCACCATTTGCATACATGCCGGCATGGAGCATACGGAGTTCCTGCTGCAACGCGCCATGATCAATCGGCGGAATGCGGGCTACAAGGAGCTGATCCCCATCTCGCGGAGGATTCTCAAACTCGTGCTACTCGCTCAGTCGCGAAGGGAATTCTTCAGAGACTTCCAGGGCGATATCAGCTACCTCGTATGCAGTCTCCCCCGACGACATCGAGATTTATCTAAGCTAACAGATACGGCAGTGCACCGTCCACGGCCTCCCCACCGCCGGCGTCCTAGCCATCGAGCTCCTCAAGCAAGAGCAATCCCGACAATACACGCCGGACCTCCTCCCCCGCTCCGAAACGATCCAAGACCTCAGCGTCTTCGTCTCCGCCCTCGCCACCGTCGCCCCGGGCGAGGGCAACTACTACATCTGCAACCAGGGCCGGCGGGCGCTGAAGCGCGTGCTGGATCAGATCCTGAGTCCCCAGCCGCCGCCGCATATGGCCAATACCGAGCACGCGGCGTTCGACGAGATGAGTCTGTATTTCCCGACGGCGAATGATGCGGATTTCTTGCAGTGGTTGGAGAATGTGGAGTGGGATAAGGGGAATTGGATGAACCCGCCGGCGCCGTAGAGGTGTTGGGCGGAGGGAAGGTGATCGGGTGGAGTGAGAGGAATTAAGGTAGACCTTGTTTTGTTGCCGGAGCGCAGATACCCGATAGAATCCCCGATTTTAGTGTCGCAAACGTGTTGACGATAGTCCATCCCAATGAGTGCGCAGGAGTCGCTCTTGATACACGTAGCTTGTCATCGTATGTGACGCGCATTGAGCAGACAGTCCTCTGTAGCGGGAACATCACTTCCGTTGCGCCGGCTCCCTCAATACCGTGAGGACTATCGTTCCATAGCTTGTGCTCCTGCTCGCACAGCTCAGTCTCAGGGCCCACCACGTAAGTAGCCACGACCACCTTTGAGAAGCCACACGACATCTCTTCTTCTCATGGATAAGGCCTCTTGCAGACATCTGGAGTACGGCGGAGGAGAGCCATAAAGCGTCTGGCGGTCCCTTGCATATCCGTTCCGATCTGTCAGACTTCCCGTCTGCGGCTCTGCGGAGCTCCAGTCTGCAACCTCGTCTTTACAACAACAACATCGCCAGAACGAACCAAGGGTACCATCATGTTCGCGGCCTCTGATGGAGGATATGAAAGAAAATCTGGACGAGATGAGAAGTGAAATATTATTACCGATCATCGGGAAATACGCAGGTCTTCCAATCCAAACCGCCATCACGCGGCCCGCTCCAGTACGCATGAGGATGAACGCCGTTGGATTGCTGCCCCCTGATCGACACACCCACAAAAATATTTAATACTTGACCAATGAACACCGGTGACTTCGGCGGCGTCCTCACTCGCGGGCTGACATGCGTCTGAAACAACAAATCTCCCTCCGTCGCTGAAGACCGGACCGGGTGATCTGGCTCTCATGGCCCATGGGAGCGCGCTGAGAGCCGCAGAGACGGTGACGACTCCCTACAGATGGCGGACCACTTCGGCCTGTGTCCCTTTTCCTGCACACTCCGCTCCCCCTTCTCTCCTCCTCCGAACCATACACGTGGAAGGTCGACTTGTCCGTCCTTCTTGTCACTCATTTTCCCACACACACGTGAAGAGCCAGCCTCTCACCACATTCATTTGCCCAGCACTACCACCACCGCAGTCCTTACTCCAGTCAAGATTACCCTACAGTCTCCAACAAGATGCAGTACGCTCTGATCCTCGCCGGTGCCGCGGTCGCGCAGGCCGCCAACGCCCACGAGGCCCGCCATGCCCGGCTTCATCATGCCAAGCGTGTCATGGTCACGGACGTCGAGGTCGACGTGGTGACCGTCTACGAGACCGTCACGGCCGGGGCAGCGCCCACGACCCAGGAGCAATACGTAGCTCCCACTACCGCGGAGGCTTCTAGCACCTGGGCACCGGCTCCGAGCGCCTACTCTTCGGCTGCGTCGAGCGATTCAGTTGCGCCGGTTGTTGCGAGCACCTCCTCTGCCGCTGCGAGCTCGTCCTCCTCCGCCGCTGCGTCTTCGAGCACGCTCGTGACTTCCGTCTCGAGTGCCGCGAGCGTTGCGGCCTACAGCTCGTCTTCGGCGGCAGCTCCTAGCAGCTATGCCTCCTCCGCCGCCTCGTCTTCCGCAGCACCAAGCTCTTCTGGTATCAGCTCGAGCAACATGACACCCAATGGCAAGAAGGCCGGTCTGTCGGGGTACATTGGCATCTAGAGCACGCAGTCCTTCAGTGACATGGCTCCCTACATCAGCTGGTACTCGGACTACACCCCAAACACTCCTGATGAGCAGGGCGTGACGGGTATCGGCATGCTGTGGGGTGCTGATGGCTCCCCCTGCGGCAGCGACATGGTAGGCATCCTCATCCGCATCGAACTCACCAGCAACCCGCTAACACTCTTCTGTGCGCAGACCACCCGCCTTGCCACCTACGAATCCATGATGAGCAACAACACCATCCCCTCCATCATGTTCGGCTTCTACGAGCCCGACTGCACCTGCACCATGTCCTCGGACATGTCCACCTCCGACGCAGCCACGCAATGGGAATCCCTCATCGCCCCGCTGGCCGCGAAAGGCACCGTCCTGGGCTCCCCCAGCATGTGCAAGCAGTACGACGAGGACTTCCTCACCCCCTTCAAGAGCGCCATCCAGACCGACTGGGACGTGACCAGCATCCACATCAACAAGCCGAGTCTCGCGGAGGCGCAGAAGGACGTCGAGTACTATGTGCAGACGTACGGGAAGAAGGTGTGGGTGAGCGAGTTCGCGTGTGTGAATGATCAGCCGAGCTGGGAGCCTTGCACCGTACGTATCAGATCTGGAAAAAAGAGCTACTTGCTCTGTCTGTATCTGGTCTCTAACACGCTTCATCATCTAGGACCAAACTCAAATCGACCAATTCATCAACGACGTCGTCAGCTACTTCGAAGGCAGCGATGACGTTGTCGCCTACGGCCCCAGTAATGGCGCCGGGCTGGGCGACGTCTGGCCGCTCACGGACAGCACTACCGGCGACCTGACGGCGACGGGGACGACGTACCTCAATGCCATCAAGGGCTTGTAAAGAAAGCTGGGGTAATTTGAGCATGTATGTCCGACCGACGGTCTTGAGTGGCAAACTTTATGGCATTGGATATGCTTGGTGCCAGAAAAGTCTTGTGTAGTGTACACTTCGTTTTTAGATAGTTTTGGGAAGATTTCGGGCTTTGCAAGCTCTCCTGTAAGGCTCAAGAGGCCTCTCCGTATTGCGAATTGGTTCATAATATATCGGACAGCCAAGACCAGGCACCAAGGAGCTGGTGAGGCGGGTTTCCCATTCTGTAAGGTACGTGTGTCGGATCAACGTCAACACAATACACACCAGCCCGGCACTGGGACACCTTGGAAAGAGTACATGACATACATCTGCGGAGCTAAGATGGTCAGGCCGACGGCGTACGTATGTCGATGGATTTTGAACGTAGCACCATCACGAAGACGTAAAAGTCGCGCTCTCCCTCGATATCCACCCAGGCCATCCTCATAGCCCATCACTTCGTCCAGTTGACATCCTCGTCACTCATCCATCCACCTTACCTTCGTTCACCCTCGCACTAACATCAGCACGCATGACCACCACCTTCAAACCTGGGAGCAGACACGGACTCCAAGATACCGCCGCCGTACCCGGGACCCACCGAAGCTGGCCAGTCAACACCCCTATACGCTCATAGCAACCAACCGACCAAGCACCTCAACCCAACCCAACTCAACACCACCCAGTCCGATCACCACACCTTCTACCCTCTGCAATAACCCCATCCTGGCTTTGGCGGGTGTCAGGCTGTGTGAGGCAGGTGGGTGAGAAGAGTCCCCATTTCTCGAGCGGAAATATTTGGCCCGGCTGTTGGTCGAAGGCGACGACTGCTCAAGTGGTGCACCTCAAGCCCTACTCCCCACCCTCAGTGCTGGCATCCAGTTCATTCCGTATGATCTTCACTCCACAAACTGCCGGGTCAAGAACCTTCTGAACCCTCTGTTCATCAATCCCCACCCCCCTCCCTCCGCCGGCAAGATCTCAAAAACCTCCCATCTCGCATCACTCCCACCACCAAGCACATAAATCCTCGCCCCCTCATCGTCCGTCCCGCCCGCCTCTCTCGGCGCAAACCCCAGAATCCCCTTCGGCGGCCTCCCACTAGCATCATCAGGTAATCCCAGCACCGCATTCTTCACCCTCTTTCTCCCTCCCCTCGGCGCCGTCGTCCAACTATACGCCGCCCCACCCTGCCAATGCAGAGTCTCGTCCCCCATATGAAAGGGTATACTAGCAATACTCCTCACATCCCGCAAAACCCTCGGCGCAAACCCGGAGGCTTTGAACGCCGACGCCAGAGCGCTGACGCCTCCACCCGCTCCCGTGGTGGGCGGGGAAGCGGAAGCGGGAGGAGGGCGGAGGCCGTAGTATTCTTGTACTGAGCCACCTTGGTAGGCTGTCGGTGTGCCGCCGCCGCCGCCTTCGCCGCCGGCTCCCCGGGAGGTGGGCGCTGAGCTGTGGGCGCTGAGGCCGCCTCCGCCGGAAAGGGAGTCCCTTTCTAGTGCGAGGCCGCCGGCGGAGAGGCGGTGGGATGCGTAACTCGTGCTTTTGAGGTGGTGGGGCAGGCTGTGGCGGTCTCGCGCGCTTTTCTCTTTGGCTGCTTGGGTGTTGGCAATTGCTGCTGCGGGATCGGGAGGCCGAAGATCGAAGATGTGGAGCGTGCCCTTGTCGCTCGTGCACGCGAGCCAGCGGTTTCCGGGAGATAAGGCGAGGGAGAAGATGATGGCGTGGTCGCTGCCTCTTCTGAACTCGGCGATTTGGTCGAGGTTCGATAGGTTGTAGACACGGATGAGTGTGCCTTGTTCGCTGGCAGTGGCGAGGAGAGTACCGTCGTCTGATACGGTGAGACAGCGGAGGCTTGAGTTGTGTGCGCGGAGGACACGTTTGGAGCCGCCGGAGAGTGGGATGAGCTGGACTTGGCCGGTCGTTTGGGCGGGTAGGACTAGCAATTCGCCACGAAGGGTAGCTAAGGCGTGGTAGTTGGTGGATGTTGGGTAGAGCGCTTTGACTTTATTCGGACCTCTGAGAATCTCGTCAAGGTCGGCTTCATCAGTGCTGGCCGCATCGGGTGGCGGTTTTGGTAAGCTCTGAGGCTGTAACTCCTGGTACTCAAACAGCACCGTCCGCTCCTTCAGTACAACAACCATCCATCTACCGTTCAAGCGCACACCTAGTACAGACTCATGGAGATCGAACCTCGTCGTCTCCTTCCCTAGTACGGCATCCCAAAAGACGACTACACTCGGCTTCCCCGCTGGAGCTCGTCCGCCGCCGACAAAGGCAACGTATCGGTCATCGAGCGCAGCTGCCACAGCGATGCCTCCATCGACGGGTAGGGTAGGGTGGTAGGTGGTCAGACAGTTGTCGGTCCGGAAGCAGCGGAAGCCATCTGCCAGACCCGCGACGAAGCGTTTCCGGGAGGCTGAAAAAGCTAGGGATAAGACGGCGGGCTGATCGGAGGGCTGGATGGGTTGACGGGTGTTCATAGTTGCTCAGTTCTCTAGGATGGGTGTAGTCTGGTGGCAACTGTCGTCCAGGTGGAGTCTGAATGGCTAGTTCAAGCACTACTATCGTTCGGTTGCCATCTCCGGGTTGAAGCAAGCATGCCTGGCAGGCATCTCAGACGCTCATACAACCTGCCTCAACTGTCCCAGATGCTGCATTATGATTCAAGTGCGGTCAGGCTCAGGGTGTATGAGCCGAGCAGAGTAGCATCACATGTCAAAGTCAAAGTCCGTCGTCGTTAAATGAGCACAGACCGCCTCCACAAAGTGAAGTCCGGGGCGGTTGCTGCCGAGACTAGCGCGCGACCCCTTTGCGGCTCTTCGTTTCCCAGAAACGCCTTCACGGCGGTTGAAGCAATTGAGCGTGGACTACACCGCCATATCCACATCACAACGACCATAGCACCTACGCCCTGAAGCCTATCCAACGACAACGAGCCTCCCATCGGCCAGCCACTGCAACTAAGGCAGACATTGAAGCGGCAGAGAAGGTGCGTTGGCCTGATATCCTCCGATTGTGCTGGGAAGGTGCGGCGCATACAGTAAAGCCATTGCACTGAACCACCGCCACAAACATCACCTCCGCCAACTACAACACCCATGACATAGAGTGCAGAGCGCGCCCACTGACACCCTCTCCCGCCAGCCCACCTCCACCAACACCGCCCAATCCACCCTACCCCCACCACCCACCATGTCGTCCATGTCCACCAGCGCGATTCGGCTTAGAAAGAAGAAGAACGTGAAGAAGGGGATCCAGTTCTGCCTCATGGTCTGCGGCGCCTCGGGTACCGGCCGCACCACCTTCGTCAACACCCTGTGCAACCGCAGCGTCCTGCCTGGCAAGGACTCCGACGACCCTTCCACCGCCCACCACGAGGAAGGCATCAAGATCAAGCCCCAGACCATCGAGCTGGAATTGGACGAGGAAGGCACGCGCGTCAGCTTGACTGTCGTGGACACGCCGGGCTTCGGAGATAACATCGACAATGAGGCCTGCTTTGCTGAGATCCTGACGTACCTCGAGAGGCTGTACGATGATATTCTGGCGGAGGAGAGCCGCATCAAGCGTAATCCGCGTTTCAGGGACAACCGAGTGCACGTGCTGCTGTACTTTGTGCAGCCGACTGGTCAGCTACATCCTCACCTCCGCATTATCACCCCCACTGACCTTTCCCCGGCCACGGCCTCCGCGAACTCGACATCGAGCTCATGCGCCGCCTCTCCCCCCGCGTCAACGTCATCCCAGTAATCGGCAAAGCCGACTCCCTCACCCCACTCGAGCTCGCCGAGAGCAAAAAGCTCATCATGGAGGACATCGAGCACTACCGCATCCCCGTCTACAACTTCCCCTACGACATCGAAGAAGACGATGAGGACACTGTCGAAGAAAACGCCGAGTTGCGCGGCCTCATGCCCTTCGCTATTGTCGGCTCCGAGGACGTGATCGAAGTCGACGGCCGTCGCATGCGCGCCCGCCAGTACCCCTGGGGCATCGTCGAGGTTGAGAACCCGCGCCACAGCGACTTTCTCGCCATCCGCTCCGCACTCCTGCACTCCCACCTGGCCGACTTGAAGGAAATCACCCACGACTTCCTCTACGAAAACTACCGCACGGAGAAACTCTCCAAGTCTGTCGACCCCTCGGGCATCATGTCCGCCTCTGGCATGACGGGCGGCGGGATGGAGAATGAATCCCTCGACCCGCAGAGCCTGGCTTCCCAGAGCGTGCGGTTGAAGGAGGAGCAGCTGAAGCGCGAGGAAGAGAAGTTGCGGGAGATTGAGATCAAGGTGCAGCGCGAGATTGAGAGTAAGCGGCAGGAATTGCTGGCGAGGGAGAGCCAGCTGAAGGAGTTGGAGAGTCGGATGGGGAGGGGGGAAACGCAGCAGCAAATGCCAGGCGGGTTTGGGGGCTTGGGGGAGGAGGAGGAGGCGGAGGCGGGGATGGAGCGTTGAGTGTGGAACATTGAATGAAGCTGGTTGGAGCGCCGCAGAAAGACGTGGGGAGAGCAGTTGGTGGTGTCTGTGTGTTCAGAAACCAGCAAAAGGTGCGGCAGATCGCTGTACTGGCGGGAGGCGTGGCCTGACAGACATGATACCGAAGAAAGCTGGAGAAGCAGAAGTCTATCTCGTTTGTTTCACCATGGTATGTGGAGAAGGAGAAGGGGATTACCATAATGCGCTGAGCGGCGGAGCGGAGTCTGAAAGTCTTTTTTTGGCAGCTAGCTAGCTATACCCGGGTCATTGTATGTATGTAATTCTTTGCAAAGTATCATCACATTACATCGCTGTATGTTTGGTGCGCGTTGTCCAGCTACCATGCGTACTGGACATGGGCACCAGCGCTGTGAGAGTCCAGTCCTTAACATCAGGTTTCGGGGTATATATCCGCGTGGCCACTTCCGTTGCGCTTAGGGCGATGGAGCAGAGCAAGACAATTTGTACGGCGAGCGTCATGCATCGGCCCTCAGCCCACAAGCAACCCGCTCCCGCCTACGACATACGGGGATAACGCCTTCACTTTCCTTTCCTTTCCTTCCACATTTTCCCTCGTCCCTGTGGCCCTTCGAGCCAGACCAAGCACCCAGTGGCATATACCACTCATGCATCACGTGCCTTCTAACCGCCTCTCGGGGTTTAATGTGCTCAGCGAAGCCCTGCGAACAGCTTAGGATCGCATTCTAGCTCGATCCGCTCTGTGTGTGTCAAAACTCCGCAGACTGTCCGAGGCCTCCTGAGGCATCCTCCAGCTGTTGACTGCGAACTTTGTCTATGTGATTTCCGGTAGCGACTGATTTCGGAAGCGCTGTAGTAGATGTCTCCGGACTTTATGGCGGATGAGAAGGGAGGGCTCACGCCTCTTTCGCGTTCTGAAGGCTCGTCGTACCAGCACCCGTGTTTGCCTTCATTCGGGCGTTGTCTTTAGTCGTCCTCGTCACCGCGCTGTCTCCTGTACTCGTAGCGCCAGCCCCCGCTGAGGCTGCCGGAAGGTGTGTAGGAAATCGGACAGCTTTCAGCGCTTTCTCCGTTTGCGGACCGGTGGGGAGGTATTTCGGCTCTAGCAGCCCAATCTAAACGCACACACATCGTCAGCACATGTAACCCCTTCTCCCTCTCCCTCTCCCTCGTAGATACGTAAACATACCATACTCAACACCCTCCAAACCGTATCACTGGGCTGCGCCCCTACACCCAACCAGTACTTCGCCCGACTCACGTCCACCTTGATCTCCTTTACTTTCCGCGCCCTGCCCTCTTTCACATCTTCCTCCGAGACTCCGGCGGGAGTGGAGGGGATGGGGTTGTAGGTGCCCAGGACTTCGAGGGGTTTGCTGTCGCGGGCGGTGCGCGCGTGGGCGAGCACGATGTTGTAGCGGGGGTGGTGGCGTTTGGCGCCGCCCGGGGTCTTGATGCGGGCGAGGCGGAGTTTGAGAACCATGATGGAGGTAATGGGTGAGTGGGGTGGGTGAGAAGGCAGGGTGGTGGGAGATGTGCGGAGGGTTCTCAGATGGACGTTCGGAGGTGAGTGTTGCGGAGCGGGAGTTGCCGCGATGGCCGTTCGCCGGGCACTACTTACTTCTACCAATACAACAACTTACATGTACACAACATCGAGCACCTCAAGAGATATGCAGAGACGCAGCAGCATTGCGAATTCGTCGGCGGTGCACAGCGTGAAGCCGCGAGTGACGAGCTTCGAACCAGATGGTTGTTCCCATCATCCTTCAGTTTGTCTCAGGCAAGCTCCATATCGCGATGTTGGGCCTATACTTGGCTGCTACCCCTAGTATAGAGGTAGGCAGTTGCAGTCACAATTTTGGAGCCATGGTTGCTGAACGAGCGATCTCCCGCCCATCCAGAGATATGAAGCCGGTCGTTCGGGATTCGCGGAGAATCTGGACGTGGTTCACGATGAACTCACGGCATCTTGTGCGAACTGCTGGGCTGTCTATGAGGAGCCGCAGCTGGCGCTCTGGAGGAACACGATCTTGCCACTCCAGCTTGACTGCCTGCCAATCCACAGCATATCTTGGCTTCTCCAGGGCCATACCTCCTGACTGCTAACCCCTTCATGATGGGCTTGCTGCTACCATACTGGCGAGTGCTCAGATTTCATGCCACTCGAACTTTGCCGGACACATCGCGGTGGTGGAGATGCTGTGCAGCCGTATTGAACAGCCTGAACCGTGACACGTATCGTGTGCCCGAGTACTGGTATGCGATGCGAAGTCTCGCGCAGCAATATCTTTGAATTATCGGGCCGTCTGCGTGGCGTTCGCATCCCACGCCTCCAGTAATGTTGGGAACGCAGGCGAACCTATGTCAATCACGGATTACCAGCAGCTCGCCAGCTTGCGAAGAAGAACTTCCGTCATGTTACAACCCCGGAGCGGTGAGATAGCTACATCCGTGAGCGTGTCGGCGTAGAAGCTGTGCAGTTACGGATAGATAGACCCCAGCGGTCGGCGACCTTTTGGAATGTCGTATCTATCCAGCAATGCGATCACGGCCCCAGATAGTGGCGTTGACGCACTGGTACCACCGAGCAGGCAGTGTAGAACCTCCCCACACGACATGGAAATTCGTAGAAGGCGCTGATGATTGGCTCCCGGATGTATTGAAGCTGGACTGTAAACCTTACGACGCCTGATTGTGTTGAACGGTGTAGCCCGCGACGAGACATCCTGTACACATGATCCAAGAAGCCACGGACAAGGCGGTATGTTCGCCGTTCTCGACCAGACGTTTGATATTGTCGAGGTATATTGGTCGTCACTACCTGCTATATCGTACCGTTGCTGTTGGAAAAGGACATGTGTGATGTCCTACACCCCAGGGATATCATGAAGGCGTATCGAAGTGTCGGCCCGGAAGGCACTTTGGTTGACTGTAAGACATGCCGTGATTTATCGGAGGACGTACATCTACATGTACTTGCCAAATCAGAACTCTCCATGTTGCTTAAGACATGAGACGCCTGAAGTCGGAAGCCCGCCTACTCCTGCCTTCTTTGACGGACAGGGAGTTCTAGACGAAGCGGGTAGTCCCGTGCGTAGGTTGTCGACTCCTCACTTCGACTACTACTGCAGCGAACAGACGTGCGACAAATAGAGTGACAGGGTGAAAGAGCGAGCGTGACGAGGCGGCTCCAGACCGGGCTTGAGCTCGGTGGCTGCGAGCTTCCCGTGAACGAAATCGAGCGTGAAGGTGATTATATGCTCGCCAGCGACACCTCATACCTATCCGTACATCTTCTGCTTGTGACACTTTGAGGCTGAGCAACGGATCCAGAAGAACGAAGGCGCACAGAAGACCCAGCAGCTTATTCCTCCCTTGCCCGTGAAAGTAGCATCAAGTATGGCATCAGAAGTGGCCGAGACCTACGATCACGCTGGCAAACCCGTCAAACATGGTCGCCTCCGAGTCAACGGAATCCGGATGCACTACATCACTGCTGGCACCGGTCCCGCCTTGCTGCTGCTTCACGGCACCCCGAAGAATAGCTTCTACTGGTACAAGGTCTTCCCGCTACTGACGGAACATTTCACGCTCGTCGCGCCAGACTTGCGAGGATTTGGGTATACCGACAAGCCACCAGCTACCGAGGGCTACGACACCAAGGTCAACGCAGAGGATATGGCGGACCTCATGAGCCAGTTGGGTCACGAGAAGTTCTACCTGCATGGTGAGGACCGCGGAGGAGACTATGCGTATGCTCTGGCAGCTTCGTACAGAGACCGAGTGCAGAAACTGTCCTTTTGTGAGATGTTGGTGTCTGGTCTGGGGCTAGAGGAGTCAAACATCTGGAGCCCGGAGATGGTCACAGCACAATTTCGGGAGCAGGGCGTTTGGTGCTGGGTATGTATGTCAAGACGATTATCGCTACGGGTCTCTAACCCGTGAGCTAGCATCTCTCCTTCTTCTGGATACCGCATGTACCGGAGATGCTGATCCAGGGGCACGAGAGAGAGTTCTGGGAGGTACGAAATCCACTCAAGACCGGTAGCAGCATCATCAGTCGCTAACCTTCGGGGCCTAGATGTTCATGAAACAAGAATGCTACAACCCAACAATGATCGAGCCAAAGGCCCTCGACCACTGGATCGAGTGCGTCAAGCAACCCGGTGGTCTACGAGGCATCCTGGAGACCTATCGATCGGCCTTCAAAAGCGCCCAGGTCAACCAGGAGCTTGCGAAGAAGAAGCTGACGATCCCGGTGATGACCGTTGGAGCCCCGGAGTTCTTCGGGCCGAAAGTGAGGGAGAATGCGCTGCAATGGGCGGAAGATGTGCAGCGCAGTGAGATCTTCGAGGAGTGCGGTCACAGCTTGGCTTTGGAGAAGCCGGAACGTCTTGCGCAGACGCTGAGGGAGTTCATGCTTGGGTCGTGAGTGGTGAGCTGCTTGTGCAGTCAATTTAGGCATTCGAAGAACCTCACGTCGTTTGGAAACGCTCTGCCTTGGCCTATTCTCTGGTTGTGGGTCACAGGGGCCAGCTTTGTCAGAGATTCTCAGCTCGGGCTTGGTAGGGCGTGGAGTACATTCGAAATTGTCGCTACGTATACATTTCCTCGGCTAGCCTGCTCGCAGCTGCTCACTGATCGTTCTTGGTATCCACCATATTTCGTGTATCGTTGTCCTCACCCCGAACAATACCAGGCATACGTGTGTCTTCAAACCGAGCTCTTCTCCTCAATTTGTTGCACCTGCCCTTTCTCCTCAATCTTCTCCTCAATCGCCTCATCAATGTTCTTGGCTCTTCCGGCACCGATGTCCAGCAGACTGACACCTTGCGCCCTCAGCTCTTCGAACTGCACCACAAGCGCCGCTTCTTCGTTTCGCTCCTCTTGTGTCATCTCTGGGCCGAGGAACTGGATACATTATTAGTGAAGGATTTGAGAAGAAAGCCGGAGCTCCGCTGCCACGTACCACGAATAGCAGGATGTATACCCACACGGCGCCGGCGTAGATGCCTGTCGGCTTGTCAGCGGACAATTCCAAGCACGGGAAAGGGAACGACGGCTCACCGATAACCTTGCCATAATCATATCGCTTGACACCCGCAGCAGTGGGAGCAAGCGGAAACCGCTCACCGATCGTGGCTTCGATGGTTGACGATGCGGAAGAGGCAAGATTTCCAAGCTGGTAGCTAACACCGTAGATGAAGGTTCGCAGGACAGGCGGACTCAACTCGACAAGATATACCTAGGATAGTGTCAGCAGAAGGCTTCTGTGCGCTTCCAGGACAGAGCCGCTTCTACCGGAATAGGGCCCCAGACTCCACCAACAAAGAATTGCTCAAAGAAAGTCGAGGCGATGAGATCGTTGTTACGAAGCAAGACGTAGGGAGGCACGAGGGCGCCGCCGAACACGCAGGCTACCATCATGGCCAGTCGCCGTCCCGTGAAAGTACTCAGCCAGCCGACCGTCATGCCGCCGGAGATGGCACCAAGCTGGCCCACGACCGTAACGACCGTCGCTTGCGTCGGACTCATGCCGATCTGATTCTTGAGGAAGGTCGGATAAAGGTCCTGAGTACCATGGGAGATGCTATTGAACCCGGCCATGAGGATGACCTGAAAGCAATAAACAGGTTAATCAGTACATGTCTCATGTTGCGGACATCTCTACCCATCAGTCTTCATACCATGTACGCAAAGAGGAACCAATTCGCCCTCATGGCAGAATTGGCGACCTTCAGGAAGGCTTTCAGGTTGGTGGCCTTCTGGTGGTCATGCTGCTGAGCTTCTTTGGCTTCGCGTTCGGCTTTGGCGACCTGGAAGTGGTTCGTCTCGGGCAGACTCAACCGCCATGCGATGATGAGGATGGGCGGGCCTAGCCACGAATCAGAACATCACGTTTGGTTTCTCACGCACTGCGTCACTTACCGGCTCCGAACCAGAAGAGACTACGCCAGCCATGTGTGGTCGTCGGAACGAGGGCGCGATAGAACACGGCGGCCAACAGGTAGCCGACACCGTAGGCCTGCTGGAACAGGCCAGACAAAATCCCTCGAGCGTCGTACGGAAGATCTTCCAACGCCGTAGCAGCCGCAGGCCCGAGTAATCCACCCATGGCAATGCCGTACAAACTCCGCACCGCCAGAAATTGCGAGAGGTTCTGGCAGAATCCGGAGCCCAACTCGAGCGCGATGAAAGCAAGCAGATTGGCGATCATGATCCATTTGCGGCCGTACCTTCGGAGATGGTCAGTCTGGGGGAGGGAAGTCACCGATCTATTCAAGCCTACCTGTCACCAAAGCTTCCAGAAATGAGTGCGCCGACACACCGCAGCATCAGGGTTACCGTGATACCCTGTTCATATCAGCGAGTCGTCAAAACCGCCACGTGAAGGCCGCATTACCCAAGACACTTGCGAGGGCTCCTTGTCGAAGGCGACCGAGATCTCAGTGACCGTCAGGCTGACGGTGAAGAAGTCGAATGCTTCTCTCGGTCAGCTCATCGTCGTCGCAGTGAATGCTTTCCGATCTTTACCATCCCAGGCCCAGGCTGCAAGACATTAGCGACCTTTCGAGTGATGGTACTGAGAGCTCTTACCCGCGAAACCGACCGCGAACATGTTCCATTGGTGGCGATCGAGCTGGCGTAAGATCTGGACCGGATCCTTGAACTGTAGTCTTGGAAATTTACCCAGCGACGTGATTCTGGACGGGAAATAGTGGGCGATCTGGGAAGGCGAATAGAACCAACCCGCTCTCATGTTATTCCTCATCTTGGCGGTGGATTGCCTTGCTCTTGCAAGGCGGCTGAAACAGTTGAGAGTGACAAGGAGACGGAGAGAGAAGAAAGAGCGCTTGAGGGGCGAAGCAGGACTGGTATAACAATGCTACCTTACCACCTCTGCCCAGCTGACTGCGGCATCAATGTTACTGCGCGTCTCCCTATCTTGCCGCGGATCGAGAAACAGAGTGTTACAAGGCGGCATCTGCACCTCACTGGTCTTGGCCAACGTCGCCGTCGTCCTGGGAGTGGTGGAACGACCACCGCAAGGAGCTGGGCTGCAGGGATTCCCCGCTAATTGTCACACTTGGCGTTCGAGCTTCCCCAGGCCAAGTCGGACAATGACCGCTCGCGGCGTGCTCGCTGCCAGTCTCCCGGCTTGACCTCCGTCCCTGGTCGCCACGAACTTCGAGAACAAGTCGAGAGATTCTGATCGTGTGTCGTCCGGTATTGAATGCTCATCTCCAACGACGTTTCGATTGGGCCAGGTGAGAGGAGTGAGTATAGCACGTACCCGGTCTCGTTCGCCTCCATTTAGCTTGCGGGGATGGAAGGCGGAATGGCATGCATGAAGCACGCCTCAACCGCGTGGCCCGTCATTCAATCAAAGTGACATCTGTGAAGCTATCACGCGCCAAAGAGCACGGCAAGCTCCGTGAACAGCACTCGTAGTGCAGAGAGAGCTGCTCGAGGAGTGTGACCACCCGCGGAGTGTGAAAACTCAGAATGGTTTGTTTCTGCACTCTGCCAATCCTGTCAACCAACGGACTGCCATCTTACCTTATGCATGAGGGACTAGGCCCCTTTCCACGCCTTCGAAGGCTTCTCTGGCACACCACGAGGCTTGAGCCGCACGACCGACATTCACCGCCGGGTGTCCGCTTGTTTTGACTTTCCATCAGGTTCGTCCTTCCAGCGTTATCATCGAAAAGGTCGAAAGGCTGTGAATGCGAACAGCCGACGAGCCTGAAAAAGGCATGCCGGCAGTATGGCCCAACGTTAGAAGCACCCAGTGGTCAGGTGCAGTCGACAGACCGAGATGTGAAGTGGAAAAGACAGCCAAGCTGCTGAAAGTCAAAGACTCCGGCGGCAAACTCGTCGACCTCGAGCCTTCTTTCCTAGCGGTCTACCACCTTTCTGACGAACTCCGCCACACCCTGCTGCCCTTCCCTCCGTGACGTAGCTTCTGTATGTAGCGCACCCAGAATTTTCTTGCGTTCGTACTCCAGTTTGAGATCTTGACAGATCTTTTCGAGCACTTGTATCTCCTCAGGCGGCACGACCTCATCTCTGGACGCCGGCAGCAGCAGAATCCTGAACCGTTCCGTACCAGTCCCAGCAATGCGCCGTAATGCGGCCCCACTGTCCCAGTGACTTCGCAAGAATGGAGATAGGTAGCGGTACGGTAACCACTTCTGCGGGTAGAGCGCCAAAAGCATGCTCTTGATGCTTGTGAAAGGTGTCTCCATGATCAGCCCGACGACGGGCGGCGTATCGTGCCGTTCCACGTGGTAGGCCGCAGCGTTACTAGCTACGCCAGCGCCCACGGACTGACCCCAGAGGATGAGTCGCGCATCCGAAGAGAAAGTCTTCGCCACCCACTTGAGCATGGCTTGAGCGTCGAGCTCGATGCCTTTCTGAGATGCTCTGCCTGAAGAAGTCCAGTAGCCGCGGTATGACAGAGCAACCATGGTGCAACGTGGACCGCCTGAAGCATGAATGAGTTTCAATACCTGAGAGAGAAGCGGAAGGCGCGGCGGAAGCGAGCTGCCGTTGCCTTGAAAATAGCATATCACGGTCTCTTTCCCCTCCTTTCTCTGCTCCCCAGGAATGTTCGGGATCCAGCCTACGCACAAGCTGATCTTGGTGCCATCCTCACTCCTGATCCTTTCTTCTCTCCACTCTACTGGCCTGCAAGTAACCACGTAATCCGCTATCTTCTCTGACCGCGCAAAGGGCGGCATGTAGGGCATGTAGATGATCTTCTCCTGGAAGACCACGGTCATGAGGCACTTGTAGGCCCATAATGCCACGAGCAAGCCAGTAAAGACGACTGGTGGGACAAGGGCCGTGGGGACGCTCTCGATCAGGAAGGTGCGCTTGTAGATATGCGCTGGTCGTGTCCTAGGCGGGGAGAGTCGCGACGATGGGCGCCATGGTCTTGATGCTAGTGGGCGTTGCTGGACGTGGAAAAGATCCCGCGCGTTGCCCGGTAGGACTTTCCTCAGGGCGGTGTATCTGGCGGGGAAGCGACGAGGGCCACGCACCGCATACTGTACGAGAATGGCCGAGTTGTACATGCCATCCTTAGGCTGTCATCACCGGTGTATTGTTGGAGGTGAAGCGGCCATATCTGATATGACTTCCAATAATATTATTGGTGCCTGAGTTGCTCGAGACTGTATTGGTGCCGAAGGCGTCAATATACGCGAAAATCGTCGCCATAGTCATAGCAAGGAATCAACTTTCGTCTCACTCTTCCCAACTCCTACCACGCCGCGATCGACCAGTCGTTGGTGACAGGGAGCATCCATGACAGGGAGCAGCTGAAAGTGCCAGGCCTACGAGACATCCCAGTCGAGCCGGCACGCAAATTAGTTGGTGACATATACAGGAAGTCGTTGTTGGACGCCAGCCTTACACTCCTCACGGAGACAGGCGGGCGCGGGTCGACGACGGTGTTTCGATAGGCTGTCGGTATCGTGTCGCACGCCGAGAGGACTGGAAGAGTATACTACATTCACTGAACGCTCATAGATCCGTGTCCAATCGTGAGTCGCAGTCTAGAGCGCTCCATTTCAGGACCCAACCGTCCAAGGGGACTCTCCTAAAGGAGCCAAACTCCCGCGCAACCTATACGACTGACGTCCACTCAAGCCGGTTCCTCGAACATCCTCCCTGCCAGCCCCGGACCCCATGCTCGCTCAGCCTTCGCTCATCAACGGCAGCCTCACCTCGCACATCCCTCCGACTGACACGTGCAAAGCTGGCCGCCATGGGCGAGTAATCCTGGAGTCCCAAGCCACTCGTGCCCCTTGTCGGCATAGCCGGGCGAGCAAGCCGACCCACGATGGGCCCGACATGGTCCTCGCTGTGTCGGATAGTTGTCGACCGCTCCGGCCGGACGGCTGACACAGCCGTGGTCGACGCTCCTCGAGGACTTGGGTGGAGATGCGGCGGAAGTCTCTCAACATGTCTCAATTCTCCCTTCGAGCCGGATGTGCCGTTCGAAGCAGCGCCTGTGGGCGACCCAGGGCGTTTGACTTCCGGTTCCGGCATGGGAGACTGCCGATCTCTCTCTGGCAACTCGAGTGGGCTGTCTATCTGACTTGGCGGAAGCGTCGCTGGCTGGATAGAGTCCAGGCTCGAAAGGCGGTAGTGGCGCCTCTGCTGGCGCTCAAGGCAGGCGGGACAGCACCCTCTGATGTTGAACATCTGATGGCCGCAGTTGCAGGTGGTGCCCGCCATGTCGGTCGCGGTGAGCGTCGCATGCGAGGAGTCGAACGTGCGGCCGGGTGAAGCAGGGTGGCGTGACGATGCCAAGGTCCGCTTGGGATGCAGTCGGGTGCAGGTGGTAAGTTGATGGCATCTTTTCGGGTGCCAGTGGAGTCTCGCTAGGTGTGGTCTGTGGCTCACAGGAAAAGGGTTGCCGACGGCGTAGTGTCCTTTTTGGTGTGTGAGGTGGTGTCGACTCCATCGCCACTCACTTGCGCCCAACGTGAAAGGAGGTTGACAATAGTTAGTGACAGCAGTAGGTCTTCCGATGGCGTAGGTGGAGGGTTGAGGTAGAGTAGTGGAAGCCGTGGAGCCGGGTATCGTCGATGGCCTAATCTCTGGACATCTGACATGTGGTAGCAGGGAGCAGGCTTCAGATCTGACCGTGGCACATCCGGGCAGGGCCTGCCTCATACCGACCTCCAAGCGCCCATGAGCAGGTAGGAGCAGGGCCCGATATTGCCTCTGGAAGCCGCAACAGCCAACTATGAGCCAGCGGAAATTCGAAGAAGGCGCGAAGAAGTTTCTCAGGATGAAAGCGCCTCTGTTCCTTCTCATCTCGAGTTCCTGACAAGCTCATCCAACCATCGACCAAGACAACTCACGCAAATTCCATAGTCGATATTAATTGGGCTGATATTCTTGCTCAACACCAGCGAAAGTCAGCAGACCAAAGCCGCCATACACCGCCCCGAAACTCCGCTAAACGTCTCCCAGCAAGTAACACCAGCTCACCTCACCACACCCAAAATGATGGAACCCCTCACCATTACCCTCAGCGCCACAGGTACACACACATCCACCCCCTCCCCTCCCCCGGCCCCACCATCACTCACTGAAACCCACCCCACAGGCACCGTCCTAGCCGTCCTCCTCGTCAACCGCCTCGAGCGCCGCCGCCGCCGCCAGAAACTCTGGCCGAAACCCAGGGGCGTGAAGCGCAATAAATGCCGCGCCCTGTTCGGCGGCGAGCCTGTCGACTTCAAACAACCCGTCTCGCTGGACACGGAGAATCCGTTCTGGAACCAGGAGCAGGTGGCGGAGTATCAGGAGAGGGTGTTGTGAAAGGGGCATGGATGGATGAATCCATGGAATGGACTGGAGGTTTTTTGGCGAGCGTGTATAGTTGACCTATGAAATGATCTTCGCCCCGTTCGGTGTCTCACAAAGCCAATTCATCTGATGTTTTGGAGAGTGACCATGATGCACTGCTGTCGCGTCCTTCGCCACCGCCTCCGCCGCACGACCGGTAAGTATGCCAGCCCCATGAGGTCCTGTACCAAAGAGTTGCGCGCTGGCTTCTGAAATGAGGACCTCTGGACGGCACCCCCCGCGTGACTGGAAGCCACACACCGGTAACCGCTCAAAGGAAGCGTAGAGTAGAGTCAAAGGATGGAATGGTGGAAACTCTATTGAACTTTCGAGCATGGAGCGAATGCCCCGAGGGAGCCCGATCGCTAAACAAACGAATACCTCACTCTACGAACGAGTGCTAAGCTAATCTCCCCCAAGACGCCATAGTCCCATGCTCCATGCCGGCCCGGAAACCCGTTGACTACCCTCACTTCAAACTCCTCATGAACGCATATAATGGCCGTTCGGCGGCCGCCCATCAGCCATGGAACCCGCCACAGCGCATTCCGGTCTCTACTACTGCTGCTGCTCCTTCTTCTCCTCCACCTCCTCGTAAGCGGGCGCATTCTCATAAAGCGGCGGGGCCTCCATCTCCGCCACCATCATCTTGCCCTCTTCTTCTTCTTCTTCTTCTTCTTCTTCTTCATCAGCGACCACAGCCTCCTCGAGCGCGACGGAAGCGTAGCCCCGACGTCCACCACGTACTAGCTTAATCCACAGGAAGCTGATCAGGCGTCCGAAGACGAGGCCTAGTAAGCTGACAGTCATGCCCACGGTGATGCCGGCCATGACGGGGATAAGCACGGCGACCATGCCCTTGGCGAAGGTGTGGAGGAAGTGATGCTGCCAGAAGCGGCCGTGGCGGTGATGACCGTGGTGCGCACCATGAGGCCGCATGTGGTGTGGTCGGCCATGAGGGTGCTTCGCCCGCTGCTCCTCGCCCGGTCGCATGAAGGGTGGCTTGATGTGGTCGGGGAGGGGGTTGGGTCCGCCCGGGCGACCGCGGCAGCCTCCGCCGTGTTTACGGAAGCGGTGGGGTGGGCCCATAGCCGCGTCGATCTTGGACTCGAGTACGTTACGCAGCTTGCACAGAGGCGCGGGGAGCATGCGGCATTCTTTCGGGCTGACGTCGTGGGGTGCGCCATGCGGGTGGTGACGGAATGAAGGCGGGGGAGGGGAGTCCTCCATGGTCGGCAGCAGGTCTTCGAGTATGTCTCCCGGAGAACCAGGTGCGTTCGTGATTTGCATGATCAACAGCTCGCCGACGCCGGTCTCGAGGAGCTTGACTTCGACCTCGTCCAACGACATCTCCTTGGCCTCCAGGCTCGTGATCTGTAGCCGGAGAACGACAAGCCTGTCGGCATCTTGTGACAATATCTTCGTCTTAGTCTCCATCAATCGGAATTCCGTGACCTTCAAGTCCGCCGACCTGTCCTTGCCGGCCGTGATGTCTGTTTGTACCCCATAGCTCGGGATCTGCTTGACTTGAATCGTCGATAGTGGCAAGGATGGTAAATGTCGCGGTGAATAGAGGTCCGCTCCACCAAGCAGCAAATGTTCGCCATCCTCGGAAACGCTGAAGTCGAGCAGGAGGCTGTTCGCGCCGCCTTGGATCCAGAAAAGAGCGTCGTCTGTGTCTGCGCTGTCTTGCGCGGTCGGGAAGGCGCACGCAGAGCAGGGTATGATGATGCTCTGCGCTTTGGGGTCAACGAAGGTGGTCGCGGCGAGTTCCAGGGTCTCGCCCGCACGAGCGACGCCAGGCGGCAGAATGAGGGCGCTGGCGCTGAGGGCGCCGAGGGCGGCAATGCCGACGGTGCGGCTGAACATGGTCGTTGTGATCAGCAGTTGGTTACGCTGGTGTTTGTTTGTCGGTCGAAAGAGGTGTGTGTGTGTGTGTGTGTGCATGTGTGTGTGTGTGTGGAGAGAGGGGGAAGGAGATGTCGCTGTGCGAGACGCGTGGCTATGCTCTCGTATAGCAGCGAACCCGAAGTGGGTAGTGACAGAGGGTGTGAGAATCGAGGGTCTAGATCACGGCTTTTACATGTATTCTGTACCAAAAGTAACCATCACACGTGCTCGTTACGGGTGAACACACTCGACGACACGCCATGCACACTGTCGTGAACTCCTCGGAGTTTCTGTTACTAGAGCAATAAGCAACAACCGGCGCGCAACCTTCACTACGAATCACCCACCACCGCTGGCAACGCATTGACGATCTGCGAGCGACTTGGTGTCGTTTTAGCGAGCACAGTGTTCCCTACATGAAAGTAACGGCCTTCGCAAGGATAGCATTCGACTGCACCATTGGTGTCCGTCAACGCCGTCCGATCTTGTGGGCTCGAACGCGCGGGCCCGATGATCCGACCGTACCATTCACGTCCGGTTT